>PVIU01007130.1:0-94649 GCA_004026605.1 Ondatra zibethicus | reverse complement strand
CGGGACAGGGTCCAGATGAATCCGCGGAAGCTGGTTGGGCGAGGATCCCGGTCCCAAAAGCAGGCCTACTGAGGGTTGCCAGTTCCTCTCTGCTCGGCTCCGTGGGACAAAGGAGGCCCCCTAGCAGGGGACTCGCCCTTCCCCCAAGGCCTCAGCCCGGGTGGGCCGAGCTCAGGTGCAGCCGGGACAGGGTCCAGATCGATTTCTATTTCTTTATATGTATTTACATTTGTTTTATGACCTGAAATATGTTCAATCTTGGTAAATTTTTATGAGCTCTTGAAAAGATTATGGAACTAGCTCTTATAGACCAGGCTGGTCATGACCTTACAGAGATCCATCTGCCTCTGCCTCCTAAGTGCTGGGATTAAAGGCATGTGCCACTACTGCCCAGTAATAAGTATCTTTTATAATCAAATTGTTTGATATAATTATCTGGTCTTAGATAGCCTTGCTATCTATATTTTTCTCTTAGATTGTACTTGTAAATGAAGGTATTTTTTTCCTATTTTTGTTTTAAGATGTTTTAGAATTAACTAGAAATTGAGCTTGTTGCTGAATTCTTATTTTAGGATGCAGTTGTAGTTAGATTATGCCACTGGACTGTAGTATCCAGGAAGGTCGTAAGAAAAAACCCAGTGTATTCCTGGAAACCATGACCATATTGTAAGTTTTGCGCCTGGAATAAATTCCTTTATAGTCTACATCCCAAAGGCTCCTACCCAGTCACCCCTAGATTAAGATTGTTTAGATCACTGATGGCTTTGCTAGATATTTTTCTAATGACATTAGGGAACATTAGATGTTTTTCTGAGGGATGTTTTCTTTTTAAGTAAATTTCACAAAACTCAATATTTTCATCCCGATGTTTCAAAATTTATTTTACATTGTCATTAAAATAATCACATTATGGCCTGCTTAAAGTAGACTCTGAATTCAGTGGAATGTACCAATACATTATTGACATTTTTATTGAATGAATTTCCTGGAAACATATACATCATTAAACATACTATAATAAATATTTCTTGGTGGTTCTGACAGTTTATTTCAGATTTTCAAATGGAAATGCCAATATTTGTATAATAATTTTTAAAGGGAATTAATTTACCTTTTTATAAAACAGGCTGTATAATATTTACCAAACCTGTCTATATTACTTGTCTTCTTTTAGGTCATCCTACCCTTAAAAATGGTTTAAATACCACTTACATCCTTATGACCAAAGTATAGTGTCAGTTTATCTTTCTTGAACTCTAGACTACAGTTACCTACTTGATATATTGTTGACTTCTATTTATAATAGATTAAAACAAGAGTTTTGGTTCCCTCCTTCGTACATTGTTTTTTTTCTGTTGTCTTTCAACAGAGTATCTGTTATTTAATATCTGATTGGTAAATGCCATTTTTTGTAATTGATATTTACTCTATCCATCTGTGTGTCCATCTATTTTTCCATCCATGTATCATTGGAGAATTTTTTGGAGACAAGAGTTTTCCTAGGTAGTCCAGGCAGGCTTAGATCTTGGATAGCTTGACATTTTCTTGGTAAAAATTCAAATCTCAACTGCATTTTTAAGATTTGCTTATCAGAGGCAACTACTCCCTAACACTACTCTCTCTCTAGACTAACAGTTTTACTTTTGGACATTTCTACTTGAGATTCAGCTGAGTATATACAAAGAAATTGGATTTCTTAAGTTAAAACATCAGCTGTATAATAGTCTAGTTGTGTGGCCTGTGGCAGTTTTTTTTTTTTTAAATCACTCTTGTGAGCCATTTTTTTCACTTGCAAAATGTTTCATATGATTGTTATGAAAATGGAAATAATTAAATATGTTTTAAGAACATGGCAAATGTTTTCCGTGCTATTAATAATTAAAATATCCATATTCTTTGATTATTTCTTTATGTAATGGCCATTTTTATTTTTAAAATAAAAATTAATTGAAAGTAATTCTTTTGTTCAAAGACATTTTACTGCTTTTCTTTCCTAAGAACTTTTCAAAAGTTCTTGTGTATTTTGATGCTCTAGATTACACTGTCCTGGCTCCACCTTGGGCAGTCTCAAATTCCTAATTATATTGATAGCTTACTAGCCTACTGAAGATTTATTGCATGTAGTAATCAAATTTCTACTGTCTGCATTTTTTAACTTCTTTGTTTATTTCATGTCTACTTCCTAGGATGTAAGTTCCCGGAAACCAGGGATTTTATGTGTTTTTACATGTTGTCTGTAGTGCTTCGAACATGGAGAACTTAAATATTTACCACATGAGCGATAAAATGAAACAAATCATTTGATTTCATTTCCTGGACATTATAAACCTGGAAATCCTGAAATTTTCTGTTTCTGTTTAAGATAATCATGGATATTTAGAACTGGAAGAGACATTTGAGATCATCACTTTTTATTCCTCTCTTCAGTGCTAAAGAGAATGAATAGAGACTGAGTTAGACATACCCATCACATTCTATGATTGTTCTTTGCTGATGCTCCTTTCTGAACCATGTGATGTGGAGTGGGAGCTGACATCCCATTTTGGTGTTCTGCTCTCATAGGAAGTGACAGTCATGTTTCTCCATTTAAACCTGCCTTAATTTATTTTTTACATACTGGTTGGACTTGACATAAATATTTTCTTTTGTTAATAATAAATATCTTTATTGTTTTTAAAAACTTAGAATTGATTATTTTAACTTAGTTATACTTCTTGTTCTGATCATATACATATATGTGAAAAAGAACATCACTCAGATATTTTCCTATCTGCTCATCAGTTTTAATCATTAATTACTGTGTGTTGGTGATAAAATAATTGCAGGAAAAAAATTGCATTTGTAGAATATTCCAATGAAGATCTACCTTTTCTCATAGTGTGAGTGTGGTGCCCCTGGACTGTTTATATGGGAAGATGGGCAATTGTATTTTATATAGATTGACAGTGGAAGAGCTTAGATTTTGATGAGACTTTCATTTTGGCCTGACACAGCATTTTAAAAAATTAATACTTTTTTTTCGAGCTTTGCCCTCACAGCAAAATAGCCCATGCAGTATCAATAGAGTTTAATAGATTTCTAGAATAAATCTTTTTATAGTATAGGCTAGTAAGATACTTATTATTTTGAAAATTAATATGGTGTCTTTTGAGTATATTTCACAAATTGCTTATGTCAAAGACAACAGTTAAGGCTATAAAAGTCAAAAATACAAAAGTACAGAGAAGAATATTCTTAAGATTGAATTTGGTGAGGATTTCTTAGACCAAAGAAACTTAGATCAAGAAACTAAAGAAAATGTAGACAACTAAAGAAAATGTAGAATATTGAACATGAGAATTGCTTTTGTATGTGAAGAAATCTTATCAGAAGAGGGAAAGAGTAGCCTGCAGAGAGAATATACTTGCCAAACATCTGGGCAAGGATGGCTTTAATACCCAGGACACACTTGTGTTTAGAGAACTGCTAAAGCTCAACACTAAAATCAACCCGGGGTGGGGGATGGGCATAGGCTTGAGTGGCTCCTTCTTCAAAGATGTAGGAGTGACCACTACAACTATGAAAAACTGCCCAGAGAAAAATGCACAGCAAAGCCTCAGTGAAATACCAAGACATCACAGACAGTCCCAGAGAGGTCTCGTCTCTGAAGACAAGGGGAACAGCTCCTGAGGTGCTGCACCAGAAACTGACCCTGGCATGCAAGGTCTGGAGCATGCATGCCTGTAAGAGCATGAATACTTGCACAGTGGCAGATTAGGGACTTTTGCCTAGTGCTATCAGAGTTCATTTGGGGGGGGGGTGAAAATGGCAGCGATGACAGGAGCCTGCTCATTTGAATGTACTTAATGCCATTGAGTTGTACCCTTCAGAACACAGTAAAATTTATGCTGTAAATATTTCCTGCACAAAGAAAGATTGGCTTTTACCTGGAAATCAAGATACTTTTCCATAGTAATGGTATTAATTTTTAGCCAAGATTCCCTGGTTAGCCAAAGTGAATACACCTGAAAAAGAAAAAGAGGAGGAGGAATGGGGGAGGAGGAAGAGGAGGATAAATAAAAAGAAATGTCTGGAATAGTGTACATTTTTTTCCACATTTAATTTTTTATTATTGCATTATAAATAAATAGTGTACATTTTTAAGGAAAAGATTAGGTGCTAGTCACAGTTTTGTTTGTTAATTATAGTCTTACCAATATTGAAAAAACATTCTGAATGCTTTTGCTAAAACGAATATAGCTAAAACCAAACAAATTTTTTAAATACTAAAAACTGATGTTGTTGGACTACTTTGTGCCTTCATGAATATTCATTGTTTTACTTTATTAAGTCAAATTTTAGCCTAAACCATCAGTTAAAAAAATATATGCATTACTCATCCCAAAACTTTTAAATATTCAACAATGAAAAGTGGGAAAAATCCTGGGAGGGTAGGGGAATGAGCATAAGTCTTGGGGGAAGAAATAGAAATTAGATTAGTATTAAAGTGCATTGTGGTTAAGAAAAAGGCTAACAGTAGTAATAGCAAAATCCGAGGAAAAAGAATTTTAAGAAGCTTTAAACAAAATGGTAGTGTGGTAAGCATCATATCTGTGTAACATTAGTGTAGGAAGGAATTTGCTAAGTTGGATTTTGTGCTGTGTGGCAGGCAGCAGTTCTGAGAGGCTCTTGTGTTCCACTCAGGGGACTACTTTAAGAATGCTGTTCTGGACAGGATTCAAATGATGGATGGAAAGTGTAAATTTGGAAAAATTAGTAGAGTTCATTCAGAAAAATGATGAGCTTCTGGTTGAGACAATTTGTGAAATTAATTGTTAGGGGTGTAGATAAGGCTTGGTGGGTAGGTTTTAACTCTACCCTCAAACTCATTTGGAATCTGGATATGGTGGCACCTGCCTGTCACCCCAGCAATCACAAACTTGAGTCCGTGGTTATTGTTGAGTTCAAGGCTGGTCAAGCTACATAGCAAATTCCAGGCCCACTTGGTATCCTGTTAGCAGAACATGATCCATACATACCCAGTACCCAGTGGCACTGGATATAGTAAACCATCTGTCCACATGGCCCCTGACTTTCTTGTGTAACCTTGCATTTTGTCCTCAAAGGAGCCTGTCTGTTCTTCATTCTTGCATATTCCTAATTCCATTATCTTTTAATCTGTCCCCCTTTCCTGTTGGTTAGTTTTTGTCTTTTTGTCTGCTGACTCTGCCTTTTTCTTTGCCATCTGTTTCTTACTCTTTGTTTCTATGATGAGGTTTATCTGCTCCAGCTCCTTAATCTCTATTTTATGGTTGCCTGACTTCTATCTACCATTGTTGTGGTACCTGGGATCCTACATTGACTGCTTTTCTCAGCATATATAAAGGGTATGTATCCAGGCTTTTTAAGTTTACAGTGCATAATGTAGGTAGGAAGCAGTCACGTGTTTGCTAGCCTTTTTTGCAAAGGAAAACTTAAAACAAATTTTCAGATGGATTGTATCATTTTACCACAGTTGATCTGTTTTCTATCAGTTTCTCCACAAAAATGATAATAGTGTTCATGGACTAAAGCAGCATAATGTAGATAGCACAAACATTTAGAAGATGACTCCAATTTTCCTCTGAATATAAAAGCTAATCAAATTATAGATGATTACATTTTCTATTTCTTAGCAGCTACCCTTTATCCTTAATAGTATTTAGACTAGTGTGTACGAGTTTGGTTCTCAGTAATGTCACTTGAGCCACCCAGCTTTCAGAAGAGAATTTATTCTGAATGTTAGTACTTTAGTGAGCATGAAGATATGTATGTGGAGAATGGACGCACTTGGCCTTTTATGGATAGTTTAAATAGTGTACATTTACTTACTTCTCTCTATCATCTGTGCATGCATGAGTGTGCACACACATGTGCATGTGTGTGTATGTATGTATGAATTGTAGAAGTCAGAAGATAGCTTGTGGGAGTTGGTTCTCCCTTTACACCATGTGGATCCTGGGAAATGAACTTAGGCCTTCATGCTTGGCTTTACCGGCTGAGCCTTCTCCCGGTGCTTAAGCCCTTTACCTATTGAACTGCCCGTTAGTGTTTATATGGTAGGGTGAGACTAATTAAATTTAAAATGTACTTGAAGAAACTCCTATATTGATTCGAAAGAACCAATAAGAAAGTGTACCCCCTCACCCCATGATAATTGAATCTCCTAGAGTAATATTTGACAATGTATCTGAGAAGCCATTCCCAACAGTCAAGTTTATGGCGAAAAATGACTCTTCTAGAGCAGTGGTTCTCAAACTTCCTAATGCTGTGACCCTTTGATACAGTTCCTTATGTGGTTACCCCAACCATAATATTGTTTTGTTGCAACTTCATAACTGTAATTTTGCTACTGTTATGAAGCAAGTATTTTTTTTTCTAAGTTTACTAACTTAGTTTTCAGAACTTCTGGCCCACATATATCAAAATAATGTTAACACAATTCTTTTTTTGCTATTTCTTTCTCAGTTAATTAAGCAAGGTTGATATTGTCTAAGAGGAGAAATTATATATATATATATATATATACATATACACACTTACATATACACACACACATATACTCCTTATGAGACTGTGTTTGTTTGCATTGTAGAAGGTCTGTGTCTGGCTGGACTAGGTATTTTCAGGTTCTTGGAAACTTCAAAGAATTAAAGAAGCACAGCCCACAGTTGATAAAGCAGCAATGGACTTTTCTCAAAAACAGGGTCTAAGTGCAGAATAGATACTCTGTAAGGGAGCAATAGGCTCTGAGCAAGATTTACCCAAGATTCCCCTACTTGTACTCCTGGTCTCCTTACAAGGACGAAATGCTTGTTTTCTGTTTGATTGATAAGCCTGGGTTATATAAACCTGTTTACGATTCATGTTTCTGTTGTTAATCATATGCATGCCCCATCATGTGTAGACATTAGATTGATAAATAGGGACCCAGTTTGCTTATTGTATATGTATTCTCAACTAGCTCAGGCCAAATCATGCTATGTTTCAGGATTTGTCTGATCTCAAAAGTGGGATAGAGCTTAATAGGGGGCTGCCAGGGAGCTGAGGCTAGAATATACAAGTGGTTTGTTTAAAGAAGGTCCATGTGTGCTCCTTAAGCAGGTGGGATCCCAGGTTTCTAAGCTATCCTTACAGAGTACATCTGGAGCTTGTATCCCTTTGTCATTAGACCTAAAGTTGTTTTTTTAAGCAAGTTTTATTTTTATGTAACAAAATATATGTATTTAAGTAGTGTCTGCTCAGCAGTGGCTAAAAACAATTAAAAATGCTTCAACTAACTTAAAATAGGATTTTTTTCTGAAGCAAAATGCACAGTTTTAATAGTCTCAGTGGAAAGACCAGTATTTCCTATTGCTGTATTTGTTCAGAAATCATAGCTATAATATGCAGAATTAAGGAGAAGGTAAAACAGCCAGTAGCTGAAGATCACATGTCGAGGTCTTCTGAGGCTGACAGTGTTTAGGCTAACTGTCTCTGTCCTGTTATCCCCCTCACCCCTTGCCTTTGTGTCAGTTGCCAGATATGTACCGCTGACAGCACCACTGTTGTGGTGAGGGGGACAAAAGGTAATAACTACTTGTGTCCTTTGGGGTGGGTTTAAATGAGGTTTTTCAGACTTCAGGAAGAAGTAGGTTGAGAAGGAAATAAATAATAGTATGTTGAGAAGGAAATATAATAAATTGTATATTTTATTTAAAATATCTCTGTGAAAATGTAGATTTTTGTTTACCTTTAAGGTGCGCCATAAGACAGATGTCCAGCATACTTTCTGCTTTTAGGGGAAAAATCCACACAGCTGGCTCTCTTTACCTGTAGCTTCTACTTTGCACATTTGACAAACTGTTGCTCAAATATTTAGGAAAATTTTAGATCTGTAATGAGTATGGTTTTCCTGTCACTCTCTGACATACAGTTATATAACAGGTATGTTGTAATATGTATTATGAGTGATACTTAAAATAGGAGACTTAAAATATGCTGGAGGTTGTATACAATATACCAATACTGCCTGAGTGTAGATGAGGGACTTGAGTGTTCCTGGGTTGTGACAGTGCGATGGTGGGCCTAGAACCAGCCCATCTCTGGAATGTGATTGTGCTAGCTGAGGGCGGAGCATAAAATCCAGTCTGTCTATGGCTATCTGTGTAGAAATGGATAGAAACGTTCCTAACCTGAATGCTGAATATTATGAAATGTAAGAAATTCCATAAAATACATAGATTAAATGAGGAAACTATGTTCGACCTGGTTCTTTTGTCTTTATTAGCAAAGAACATAAAACTCTTTCTTTACATTATTGATTAAATAAGAGCATTTAGCAAAAAGCTACACAACTGTCACATATATGCTAAGGGCCTAGGTCAGTCCTATGCAGACTCCCTGGTTGTTGGTTCAGACTCCGTATTCCTATGAGCCAGATTAGTTGTTTCTGTGGATTTTCTTGTGATATCCTTGAACCCTCTGGGTCCTACAATCCTTCTTTCCTGTCTTCTGCAAGATTCCCTGAGCTTGATCTAATGTTTGCCTGTGAATCTCTGCATCTGTTTCCATCAGTTACTGGATTAAGGCTCTCTGATAACAGTTGGGGTAGCCACCAACCAGGAGATGGCCAGTTCAGGCTATATATCTACTATTTCTAGGAGTCTTAGCTGAGGTTATCCTTGTAAATTAATTGTGTCTCTACTTATTGTTTTGTCAAATTATAATACACCAAGATTTATTTGGTCTTTGTTGTCTGTTGATAGTTCGATGCAATACTATGCAATGTCTTCATACTATTTTTTTTTTAAATAGTAAGTTCTGTGTGTGGATTGTTCCAGAACCACATAGTGCGAAATATTCCTTTAATGTGTCATAGTTTGTTTGAGCCAGCCACGAAGAGCTATAGGTCCTGTACTGATCCAGTTGAGAGAATCTGCACTTCTATGAGATGGACTTACTACTATGTGGGTCATGACAGCACCTTTAAGTGAGTTCTGCAACTGAAACAGGAAAACCTCAAGTAGTGAATGGCAGGAATAATGTTGATTAGCCAAATGACTCTAAATTCCATTTAAATCTGAGGGAAATGTTAATTGTGATAAATTACATCAACAAATAACAATAAAACATGTAAATATGAGATGAATATAATATATATCAAAACAGGGTATATGACAATACCGTATCAAACAAAGTAATTTGAAACTCCATGAAAGGCAGTACCTTTTAAGTTAGAATTTACTCACAGGATTGAAAAATCATACACCATTTCTAGACACACACAATATAAATACATCATTAAAATTAATCAGTATTAATGTTTTAGATTAAGATATTTAAAATAAAATAGAAATTTAGAACTTTATAAGGTTTTAAGTAGAATCCCAAATTTGAGTATATTAGTGTATTTATAATAATTACATCATGATTTGATAATGATAGCAATGTATCTTTGAAGTTAAACTTAATAAGGATAACACCAATAGACATGTTACCGTGGAAGGGGCAAAGTCCAAAATATTTCAGTACTAAACAAAGAACTGCAGGAAAATAGGAATGCTGAGGGTCATCTGTGGGGAAGAACACAAGCACCCCTTGTATCCGATACCAAGCCATCAGCTCTGAAAACATACATATGAGTAACAGTATATGAACTGGACAGGATGTATTTATATATTTAGGAGCGCGCTCGCGCACACACACACACACACACACACACACACACTCTCAGAGGTAACAACAATGAAAGAAAATGAGGCCATGAATTTGAAAGATAGCAAAGGGGAAGAAGATTTAGAGGGAGGAAAAGGGAAGATGAGATGATATAACATCACAAAAATATTTAATAAAAAATTGAAAGTATATATTTAAAGTTTCCCAGAATTTGATGCACCTTGCAGCCTCACTTTTCTTTATCTTTCTCTCTATATTTTATATAAGAAGGTGATGTCCTAGTTTGGTTTCTGTATCTGTGATAAAACAGACTAAAAGTCACTTGGAAAAGGCAAGGTCTTATTTGGTTTATAGGTTAGTCTTGCCATTAAGAGAAGCCAAGGGGGGAGCTGTAGCAGAAACAACAAAGGAATGCAGCTTAAGCACCTGGGTCCCAGGCTTGCTCAACTGTCTTTCTTAAACAACTCAGGCTCACATGCCCAGGGATGGTACTGCCTAGAATGGGCTTGTCCCTCCTACATCAATTAGCAATTTAAAAAAAAATGCCCCACAGGTTAGTCTGCTGGAGGAAACTACTTACTCAAAATTAGCTCTTCCTAGGTTTATCTAGGTTTGTTTCAAGCTAACAAAAACTGGTTAGGATCAATTAAGGAAGTACATCAAATTGAAGTGTGATTTGTATATGTTGTGTGATATAAACAGTGTAAATTCTAGTGACTTTGTGTGGAGGTACACCTAATTAATTGGGGCTACTCAATTTAGGCATTGTTTTAATTTTAGGAATCTGATAGAAGTTAATAATTAAATTTAGGAAGATTTGCCATATTGAGCTTTTATATCATCCAGTCTTTTGGTTGCTTTTTAAAAGTTAAACTCGTTATTTTGAGTCTATATAGTAGACTCGAGTATGTCTGTAAGAAATAATCCAGAGATTCTGTGTGTCCTTTCTCCAGTACCCCGTCAGAACAGTATGTAGAACTACCTTATAGTGATGCAATCTGGATGCAGCCTAGGTAAAGATCATTAGTCGAGATTGGTTGTAGTTGCTGTTGTGTGGATACTCTTCATTTTGCATTATACCTGGAGCATGCATTTATCGTCTACTGTGGTTCAGGTCCAGGCCCGCTCCTTCCTCCTGTATCCTTTCTTTTCTTTTCTGGTCTCAACTCACTCTGCTGCATCATATCTCCTCTCCCCTGATCTCTTTAGAGCCACCAATTTTTTAAAGTCCAAAGGTCATAGAAATAACCTCTTTTTCATTCTTAATGTTTGTGACTTTTTTGTTTTTTTTTTTTTTTTACTTTTTTGCCAGTATTTAAAAATTTTTTTAAATTTTTTTCTATGTGTTCTTATATTTTCAGATTTGTATCTTCTTACCCTTCTTGACTCTCTGTATTTATTTGTTCCCTTGCCCCACTTCTGTGAGATGATTTATGTTAAAGGTTTATTTTTATTTCTCTGTGTATTTCTGTATGTATGCCACGTGTGTGTGGAGGCTAGGAGAGGCCATTGGATCCACTGGAGCTGGGATTACAGTCAGCTGTGAGCCTCCTGACATGAAAAAGAAACCCATGTCTTCTACAAGAGCCCCAAGTGCTCTTAAACCCTGAGCATCTCTCCAGCCCATGACCATTATTCGAAACATTTCTCTTTGTGCTCTCAGCTTTGGCTGTGCAGTTTCCTGACATGTACTTATTTGAGAAGTTATATTTTAACTGTAATTCCTATTTATGCATTTTTAGAATTTCTTCATGATTTTCTTTTTACCCCCTGAAGTATATATATAATTATCCTGTTTAATTTTCATGTGTTCAGGTTTTTTTTTTTAATTTTCTCTTTTATCATTTCTAGTTTGATTCCATTTTGAATAAATAGGTGACTGGTTAAATTTCACTCATTTTAATTTATTGAAAATTTGTCTTTAGCCCAGGATGTATATTAGGGAGCCTCCTGCAAGCATTGCTATTGGGTGAAGTGTTCATTATGTTTCAATTGGACTCTCTTGGTATATGTTTCAAGTTCCTAGGTTCTTGATGTCTTTCTGACTGGCCCTCTAGCACTTACTGAGAAAGGGCTGTTAGAATCTCCAGTAGCTTTAAATACTGGAGACTCTGGCATTGGTTAGCATCTATAAAATTTTTCTGTTTTGCTAGTGAACTGACTCTTTGATTGTACTTAATACCTTTCTTTGTGTCTAGTTTTTAGCTCTGAAATCTAAATTATTTGCCTTAATATTGCTATTCTGTTTTTTATGTATTGGTATTTTCATGTTATATATTTTCTTTGCTTTTGCTTTCAGTGCCCACATACCTCCCTTTCTTTCTTCCAGGGGAGTTTTATTAGAAGAAATTCCAGCAATAATGTATTGTAGAGGGGAGATGGATTAGCTACATCCGTGTTTATGGAGTTGGTGTGTTATTTTGATACATATAGATATTATCAAATACAGAATCTGGGTAATTAGTATACTTTATTATCTTAGACATCTGTTTCACAAAGGATTGTTTTTATGTACATTGCCCAACCCTGTCCATTTAAATGCTATTTGAATTTCCATTAAGATGTTATAGATTTTTCTCACTTAATTTTTTTCTGTGTACTTTTCCTTTCTTTTATTCCTTTCCTTCCTAAATGACTACTTAAATGTTTTTTCTCTTTCGATTTATAGTAGGATTTAGTGCATTTTTATAGTTAAGTATAATTTGCATATTTGTTGCTTTCGAAATTACCTTATGCATAAGTGACTTAAAGTCTGTGATGTCAGCATTTTAATTCTTCAGATGAAGCCCTACACTCTTATTTCTACTTGGGTTACCTTAACTTACTTTCTCTTAAATGTTATCTTCACCATTAGTTTTATTTATTTTTTAGTTTTTGTTTTGGTTGTCAAACATGACTTTAAATCATGGAAGAATGACATTTTATAACATTTAGCCAGCATTCCACTGTTTTGTGTTTTGTTGATAAATGATTCTAAGGTATTTTTCCCCCAACTTTCTCAACCTTTCTATAGCATTTTTAAAGTACAAATTCCTCAATTCATTTAAAAATATGAGATAGAACAAAAAATATTCAAGTAACTGTGTTGTATAGCCAGGACATTATCTGTCTCAGCAGTTTTAAGTACATTCTAGAGCTCTAATATAAATGAATATCTTGTTCTTTGTGGTAATGAGTGACATGTTGGCTTGCCATCAAACACTGAGGAATAAAACAAATACCATTTCAGATGTAAAGTCCACGGTAGCAATGCTTTAAAACCGTTAGCTGTAGTTTTTCAACCCTTAAGGAGCTAAGGGCTAAAACATTTTAAAAATCACAATATAATTAATTTTATATTTATTAAATATTAAATATATAATTATATTTATATTTATTAAATTCAGTATGCATAGGGGAGATGCTCATGTACATTTGCTGTGGCATGTATGGAGAGATGAGAGGACAAACTGCAGGAGTCAGTTCTCTTCTCCTGGCATAGGAACTCAGACTGTCAGTTTGGCAGCAGGCCACTCACTGGTGCCAGTTAGTACAATGTTTTCAGTTTGTTTGGGATGTCAGGAAGCAAGAAATTAATTTTTTTCATTTTTCTTAGGATTTTGGAGTGTCTCATCATGTAGCACAAGCTGGTCTCCAGTTATTATCTTTCATCCACATCTCAACTGCTGAGACTATAGGCATAGTAAATAGTTCCATGTAAATGTTGTTACCTCACAGGAAGTTGGGGTTGTTTGTGCTCTCAGTACTTGAATTCTCTACTTTGTTTTATGAACTGGCACTTCATATCTAATAACTATCTTTCATGTCCTCATAAATGTGTTTTTCCTGAATATTCATAAGTGGCGGGTTGGAACCATCTCTTTTTAAGATAATCAATCCTCTATGATCCATATTCTCATAGAGTGTCATACAGCATATTTTCAGTGTTTTACCTCCATAGTTAATCATAGAAATTCCTTCACCCTCTTCCACATTTCTTGGTGTTATAATTGATTTCCTTTTCCCTGATTTAACTGTCTTTAGTTTTTACTGCTGTCAATCACATGACTTTCCTGTTTGCCATAATTTATTCTTTTGCTTAAGTTTTAGATAATTTTCCCCAGTTACTTTTCTCTCCTCTCTAACTGCATGAATTGGGCATGTGTGTGGTCACAGTTAAGCTTTTTCCTAAGGTGCTTTAGAAAACTGCTTTCTCCCTTCCAAGCAAGCTGTTCTGAACTTGGGTGGTCACTGCCCCTTTGATACTGTGTTCTGTGCTATGCTTGCTCATTTATACATTGCTTTATTGTTTTAATCTCTTCCTGGAGTTAATTGCTTTCAATATATTAACTTTTTTCATTTCACAATCTTGGAATTATTTTGAATGCTAATGACATTATTGGCATGGCTGTTTACATTTAAGTAGTAACTTATGTAAACTGAAATGCATTGTGGGACCTTTGAAGTATTCTTTCTTTAGCACCAACTTTCAAAGTTCCACATAGTGTATTGCATCTCAGAGGAGAATTTAGTAAATCTCGGTGAAACATAGGGAATTAGTGATAAAGCCTATTGTCTTCATTCCAATTTTCCTTTTTCTTTTTTTTTAGGATTTGTTTTCATTTTATGTGTTTGAATGTATTCTGCATGTATGTCTGTGCATCTTGTACATGTCTGGTACCCTCCAAGACCAGAGGAGCCTTGAGTTATAAGAGGTTGTGAGCTGCTACGTGGGTGCTGAGAACTGAATCTGGGTCCTTTTGTAAGAACAGCAAGTACTCTTAACTTTTGAGCCATCTCTCCAGCGCCTACATTTTCTCTTTTATGATTAAGGCTAAAAATATCAGACACTTATACTGTTACATACTTGAGAAAATCTTACCAACACTCCATCGACTTTCTTGTTTTTAATAACTTGGTCCAAGATAGTCATAGACTTTAGTTCTATAAGTGAAACCAGAGTTTTCATGGGATGGACATTTAGAATTATAACTAATTGTTTTAGTGTGTGTGTTTGTCTGCTGTGTGTATGCATGTGTATGTGTGTATCCACATGCTCCTGTGTGAGGGTGAGTCCAGAGATTGACATTGGGTGTCTTCTTCTATTGCTGTACCTTATTTTGTTGAGACAGATTGTCCTACTGAACCAGGGACTTGCCAGTTTATCTAGATTTGATTGGCCAACAAGCCCCTGGGATCCTCATGTCACTGCTTTTCGACTGTGATATACAAGCACAAGTCATCACACCTGGCTTTGTTTTTGTTTGTGAACTGTGGGAGCTGGGACTGGGGATTGGACTTGGGTCCTCACACTTGCTTGTGCAGTCGTCAGTCTATTGACTGAGTCGCCACCTCAGTCCCATTATTAAAAAGTTTAGTGACTGTTCTATTCCTACTCATTAACAGTGGCTATGAATGTTTGTTTCTCTGGCAATGTGCCAATACTAGTATATTAATTGGATTTTTATATATTAACAGAGTTAACCCTTTGTGTTTGTTGTACTCTTTGTCTAGATAGCCACCTTAGGATCAGTTGAACACCAGAATGCTTGTGTTCCGAGCTGTGTTTGACAAGTGGATCCTGACTTTTCATTCAGTGCAGTGTGCTGAGATTCTCAAGGAAACATGAGAGCACTGAGGCAAAATGCAGAAAAATCAAGGGGAGGAAAAGGTCAGAAAGCTTAGCAGTGGATCCAAGCCACAAGCCCATGTGTATACATATACCTCCAAGGTGAGTGGCTGACCTGAGACCACGGGAAGAGCAAGTTCCAGGAAAAGGCACACCTTGTAGTGGAGCCATAATTATGACCTGATTTCAGCTCAAAGAATACAACTAGCCTGCCTACCTGAAATTTACACAAGAAATGCAGGAAAGAAATATGAACTATGCAAAACAGAGCATGATTTTAAGTCATCAGTGGAGTCGAAGACATGAGTGTTGTTAGATCTTACTACTAGAATGTTAGCCTAAGGATAGCTGGATAAATATAGACCACAGGCATCGTCATCATTTGTTTTGGGCTGTAAGGTCATTTTGTGGTTTAGATACAGGCAACTTAGATGTACTTAAGGGACATAATAGTAATCCTTTATGTGCATATTGAACCTGGAACTTGCTGATTGGCTAGACTGTGTGTTCCCCATCTCCCCAGTACTGGGATTGCAGGTGTGTACTGCCACACCTGCATGTTTACCTTGGTGCTGGGGATCTTTGGATCTCAGAGCCTCATGTTTGCATGGCAAGGACTCCACCAGCTGAGTCCTCCTCTTAGCACCCAGGCTTTGAATCCTACTGATGAAGAGGGAATGGTGTGTGTCTTTCAAAGAATTGATGGTAGAAACTCCATTTGTGTTGCCATCATGCTAGGAGGAGGTGACATGAAAAGCCCTGTGAATTGGATGAGTGTCACTCACAGGCGCCATAATCGAGGAAGTGGATAAGTCACTAAGGCAGGTTTTCAGGCACACACTCAATGTATGTGTGTGGTGTGTATTTGTCCTGTCTGTGCTATTCTCACAACTTCACTGAAGTACTCAGAACAAGGGGCAGAATAACTAGGACCTTGTGTTTTCATTGCACAGGAGCTATAGAATGTAGCTATAGAAAAATTAGCATTTTTTAGCCCTGAGTGTGTATGCTTACAACTTTTAAATTTATTCTTGTTTTCAGTGGCAGCTATTTATGTTGGAAGAGTTTAGCTCTTTTGAGTTTTCTCTCTTTGTACAAAAGTGTGAACATAACAGTACATTTAATACACAGTTCCTCATAGAATGATCAGTGAAAATGAACTTCACTGGGGTGGGACAGTTCAGGGGACAGTGTATCAAAGGACTTGGCTCAGCTGAATGCTCATCTCATTTTTCCCTGTGCTCTTGAATTTGCACCTGATAGCAAGCTATAATAGCCATCTTGGAATCACAGACCTTAAAATATTACCAAGACCTATCAAATTAAATACCTTACAATTGTCCCCACTCCTCACTGTACTCTTCATGTGACAACCAGAGGAACTTCAGAAATCCTAGTGACATTCCTTTCCTCCAGTTTAGCACTCCTTGTTATTAGAGTACAAACCATGTGTCTCATGACGGACTGATGGCCTCTGATCAGTTTTCTGATGTTTGTTCCTAGTGCTGACAGCCTCACCCTTAATTGTCAGCTATAGCCATACTCAGAACACTTTACCTGAACTGCCTTAGGGCCGCTCTGCAGCTTAAACTCTTTGGAGTCTTTCCTTGGAGACTCTTGTACTCTTTCCTGTCCTTACCTCCTTCACAGCTTTGCTTCATGATAATGCCATCATTGAAGGCCTCACTAGTCACCACATTTGAGCACCCATCCCTCTCACTAGTACTGCACCTGCTATCTGACATTGTGTGTGTTTAAGTTATGTGTTTGACTATTCACAGCAATTCATCAATCTCGCCTGTTAAGACAGACTCTCCTCAGCTCGTGCCAGGGTCTCGGCAAACGTTTATTAAATGAGGGCATCTTGAACAAGCATAAACACAAATAGCTAAAAGTCAATATAATGGAATATTAATTATATTCTATCGCATTTGTATGGAGAATCCTGTTTTGTAATTGTGGTACTAAAATGCCTCCTGTGAAGACAACTGTACTTTTAGAAAAAGGTGAGAGATGACATAAATTACCGCTAGCACTACCAGTAGTTCCACTAATGACTGTGTCACCTTGAATATGTTGCTTACTGTTCTTGTGTAAAATGCATATCATAGGTGCCACCCCCCATAATGGACATACAAAGTACAGAAATGTGGGATGAACTAAAAAACATTCCTATAGCTTAAGTTTTCAGAACTGTCTAGTGAGCCTCCATTCTTGAGTCTGCAGCCACAGGTTGTGTAGAGAGGAGTGGAGAGAGGCTAACACATGATGCTTCAGTGAATGTGTGCTTTGGGGAAAAATTTATGGGCTCCATCAAAGAGAGCAGGAGGCTAATATTTTGAATCTATGGTTTGCACAAGCTCTAGAGCAGAGATCCTCACCCTTCCTAATGCTGCGACTTTTTCATACACCTCCTCATGTTGTGGTGACTGTAGCCATAAAGTTATTTTCATTGCTGCTTTCTCAACTGTAATTTTGCTACTGTCATGGACCATAATGTAAATATCTGATATGTGACCCCAAATGGGTCACAACTCACAGGTTGAGAACCCCTCTTCTAAGAGGAAGATTGTGTTTTTTAAACTAGTGAGGGAATTTTGTTTTGTTAGGCTATGAAACCATAATCCCTCACCATTTTTTTTATTGGTGAAATGACAGGACTGAGAAATATGAATCCAGCATGCATGTATTTCAAGAAGTAGTTACTGGAATCAAACGATCTGCTTTAAGAAGCTGCTGATTAATTCCAGGAACAAAATGAATCCATCTATTTAAGCTGGCAGCAGTGCGAACAGACAAAAGGGAGGAAGAGAGAAGCAGCAGCACTCATGACTGACTGACTGGGTGTGGAGAACAAGGAATGGCACTGCCATGCTTTGAGATTAGCTTGGGTGGCTTGGGTACCACTGGGTGTTAGCAGTGCTAGCAAGAAAATAGAGAGATGATCTAAGTATGGAGAGAGTCCATCTTGGTCTGGAAATTATCCAGCAGAGAGGATTTCAAACTCTTCTTTCCCTCTTCAGTGGAGTGCTATATGAGAGTCAATATGTAAAAACTCCGAGTGTGAAGTGTGAATCTGATTTGGTTGAAGCAAAGATGGAGGGGATGTGTAGTAGGAGTGTCAGCAGAAATCAGGGTCATGTGTGTGTCCAGAGTGTCATCTGAGTGCCTGTAACCTGGGTCTTCATATCTTCTTTCTGTTTTCTTGTTGTAGCAGTTAGTAAATATTTATTCTTTTAGACTTTTGTCTCGAGTTTCAGAATTAGTAGAATGTAAGAGAGACATAAAATTCCTTCCCATTGGAACTTAGAGTTTATTAAAGAAAGCCACAGTTTGAAATAAAGTTAAAAATGAAATCATTGTATTATCCCCATCGTATAAAAGCCCTGTGATAGAGAACTGTTGCAGAGGGATGGTCAAGAACATCTTTCGGAAAGTTGTCATTGAGCTCAGAGGGAGAGGAGGGAGAAGAGGAGGAGGGAGAGAAGCAAAGAGGACAGGCACAGCGAGGGAATGGGAGGCTGAAACAGTGGGGTTGGGGTTTACTAGATTTGGGTGTCTAGCTCTGTTGTGTCTTTTCCCACGCTGTCTTCACATTCCAGATTATCTGCAGCACCTATTCCACAGCTTCGTATTCTCTAATGTTCTTTTTGACCTGTGTTTCAATTCAGTTTGAAATCATTCTCCAAACCACCAGACAAGACATCCTTTGTGGAGTCTGCCATCAGTAGGACCTTATTGTTGTGTGTGATATGCTTTGTAATTTGTATGTTATACCTATATTCATAAACTGTGCGATTTCTCCAATTTGTATTGTATTTTCCTTTGAAGTGTTAAATATGTATACCTGAACACCAGAGTAAAAGAACCAAACCATCACCTACTTTGTTAATTTTCGATGAATGGAGATTTCTTGCCTCATCTTAAGTCCTCATCCTGCATTTAATGGCAAGGCTACTTCATGGTAGGGATTTTTTTTTTTTTTGGAGGAGTAGTGATATTGTACATTTTTATGGTGTTAGCTATTAAGGAAAGTTTTATGAATAAAATTATTTAGGCAGTCTTTCTAAATGGGACATTTGACTGTTCAGTACAAATACGACATTGAGTAAAACCAATCTGATTAAGTTTCCGTTAACTTTATTAATGGTTTGAATTTTCTGTCAGATAAATAGAAGATTAAAGTTGTGTTGTCAATATCAGCTTTTTAAATATTCCACTAGGAAGTATGAAGGCCTTTTTTGTTTTCTCTACATTTTTAATTCTCTTCTTATTTTTAAAATAATTAATTTGAATCCTTTTAATTTATTTCATAGTTTTTTGTAATCTTAATAGGTATTTGCATTCTTTTATACAGGTTCAAGAAATTCATCATCACCCATCAGAAAGCAATTTCATATATCATGACAATAGCATATGATTTGTTTTAGTTTTATTTTTTTACCTTAATTGATTAATTAATTTTTGTTTTTTTTTTTTTTTTTTTGAGACAGGGTGGCTCTGTAGCTTTGGAGCCTGTCCTGGAACTCACTTTGTAGATCAGGCTGGCCCCAACCTCAGAGATCCACCTGCCTCTGTCTCCCGAGTGCTGGGATTAAAGGTTTGTACCACTATCACTTGGCCTTATTTTTAATTTCTAATTATTGTGTTGGTCTAAAAAAGGAGAAAAACTGGAAACTGTTAGCTTGATTTTTCACAGTTGGTCTTGTAAATTTCATCCTCTTTTGAGAGGAGGCATAATCAAATTTGTAATTGAAAATTAAGTCACCTTGATATTAAAATAGGAGAATATATGGCTTATATCATTCTAGGAAGTTGCATGAAGGTAAATTGAAAGCAAGTAAAATTATGAAAGCCTGAAAAGTCTCTGATGGAAACTGTCGATTAGGGCCATACTACCACTTTTTCATATGTAATGTAATTTGGAAATTTGAACAGCATTTTATTAGTTTAACTAATTGTAAATGGAAGCAAAACAAAGTGGTAATATTTTGCAAAGTAAGTAAAAGGCTTAAGGACACAGCTGTTTTTGTTGGAACATACATGAAAGCATATTATTTTAAAGGAAACTGAGGTCTGTAGCTATCTTTTTGGGAATGTCTTTTAGTTACAGTGGTGTCCACAAAAGTTAGATCTGAGTGAAGATCTGGCTAGCAGCTCCCTCTGTCCTTCTCTGGACTTGGTAGAGTGAGTAACATCATGTGTGCAAAACATTTGTTCTACTGCAGTCCATCCTGGGCAGCTTACACCCTCTGAAATTAGCTCCATTATCTTTTTTACTTTCACCTAGCTATTTTAACATTTATACAAATGTTAATTTATTGTTTAAATGGGAACACGGAGTAACTAACTCTCATTATAGATAATCACATTCTGTTGGTGGTTGTGACTTCCCGTATTTATCCAAATAAGAAACATTATTCATTGAAAAAGATATAAATCACTTTTTCTTAGTGAACAGCAAATCAGCAATTTAAATGAATGGCTCAAATTTCAGTTGCTGAATGAGAATATTTATATTTGCCAATTCTTATAGCTAGCTGTAGATTTCTGTTTTGATTTTACTGCAGAAGACAGTTACAGGATAACTTCTAGTTCACACTAAAGTGTAATGTATGGTTATGTTATCCGTGTTATTATCCGCTCATTTTAAGTATGAAAATTTTAATAAATTAAGATAAGAATTAATGTAGATATTTATTTTCTTATATATGAGTTACTTATCAGAACAACCATTTTATCTTTGATTTTAACAAGTTTGGTTAGATTGAAATCTTCATCTTTTCATAAGACAGTGATATTTCTGTACTTGTCTGAATATTTAAACATGATTATTTAAGACTAATAGGTCACCATTGCATTTTGTTATTTCTAATGTAAGTTGTAAAAGTACAGAGCGAGCATTTATATATTAATTTTGTTGAAGGCTTGTGGGTGGTCAGCTCAAATAAGCAAGTGTTACAGATTTGGTTAAGAATGATACCAGAGAAACCTACATTTTTTCTTCCTAGTTTTAAAGACTCCTGTATTGCTGTGATGTGTGTAAAGGGAGGCAGGCCCTTTAAGCATTGGCCTCTTGAAGCCCGCTGCCTACTGCTGTGTACCCTGTGCTGCTGCTCAGTTATTTACCTCTTCTGCCCCTCCATTAAGTGCAGCATGTTTGATTGCTAGATGCGTTCTTATAGCACATTCCTGGTATGTTCCCTTAGTATGTATGTGAGATAGCTGTACTTTAGACATAAGTACATGATTTTAGGTTATATGATATTATATGCTATAGCTGTTTTACTAGACATTTTGGTTGTGGGTTAATTCTTCATTGATGCATTAATTCTTATTTTCAAGTAACATTGCAATTTTAACTTTTATTTAATATTGCTAACATTTTAGAAATATGTAAAATATATGTGAGCATTTCATGAATAAACCTTGTACAATACCACTGAGGAATTTCTAAATGTTTATTGTATGGAGGGGTCCTGGTTCATAAATCTGGTACTCACCATATTCTTATATTTTGGCTTTATTAACTATTTGCTGGCTCCCATAAGTGATGTTGTACAAAAGTTTACATTTATGATCCATTGTAATTTTAAAATTATAAATGTTTCATTTTCTCTAGTTTGGCTTTTTATTTTAGTCTCAGATTTCATTGACAAAGGTTATAACATTGGCCTCGGTGCCTTTCCTGCACACATTTATATCGGTGGATGGACGCTAGCTTATGGCATTTCAGACTCAAACTAACTGACTTTCCTTGGAACAGAAAAATTGTTTTCAGTTAAGCCACAAACTCCCATAAATAAGTCTCTGGTCTTAAAGAAACACAGCATTTAACTGATGTTTGAAATAGTCAGAGTTCAAAGTCATGCAGTGCAAAAAGGGAAACAATTTCTGAATTGTGAATACTTCTGGTACTGCTGACAAACAGAAGACAGGGCTTTGAGGATTAAAGACAGAAAGACATCCACAACAAAATAGGAGCTGCTGCGGGTTAGCAGTGGTCTGAAGTAGTATAATTACTCGTTAGTATTTAACAATGTAATAAAACAACAGCAGTTTTTAGAGGATGACACTGTTGTAACCCGCCTGCTGGAGCTATTTTCTCACAGTTCCCTGTTGTCTAGAGCTTACACCAACAGTGATGATATAGATTAGTGTGTCCTCTCTGAGGGACAGATGACGATTGCATAGTAGTAATGAATGTGTTGGTATCACCAGTGCCTTAATTTCAGATCACTTAGACTGGATGGGTCTGTCCGAGACTGTAATAAACCTTTGATCAAGCGAGCTTTCTCGAGATCAGTGCATCCCTCCACTAAGAGAAGGAGAGCTGTGTCTTGTCATCGATGAGGCATGGCTCACTGCTGCGTGGCCATTCCCAGGTTCTGAATCTAGATTTGTTTCCATAAGTTAAATATTCAGCAAATCATTGTAACATGTTAGCAGGGATATATTTTTCTTTTGCTCTATGTTCCTTATGGTTGATATAAGGGGAAAATGTTCTTTTAACCCAAACTGACTATACAGTATCAGGAGGAAGCTCTTTCATTTTAAATTGCAATGTTTTTATGTTCCATTAGCTGCGAGTGTTGAATTCTGTATTTCTTTCCATCTCAGAACTTACGATTATAGCAAATGAGATAGACGTTTATACTTTCATTCTTTATAATCCGCTGTTCTGAATACAAAATAACATTTAAACTTGTAAAAAGCGATCTCGTTTCAAATCAGAAAACTGCATCACTAGACTATAAATTTTCCACTTGAAAAGCCCTTTGAAAAATATTATTCTGTTCCTTGCTTTCATATTGATTAGATCCACTCTTATTTTAGGAAAATGTGATTAAATGATATTCTAAAGCAATAATGGGCAGTTTCAAACAACTAACCTTTCTTATAATATATCATTGAACAGACCAAAAGATTTAGCTGCAAACTCTGAGACTTCTAGATAACCCCTAGGTCCATGGCTATGCTATGCTATCAAACCTGTGTTACCTACACAACATCCAAAATAGGGAAAGACTAACCAAGGGAGACTTTATAGTTTATATTCTAAATCAGTGCTGGTAGGGATGAAAGAAGCACACCTTTATCTTTCTCAAGTTGGTATTATTTGTTCCTTCCACTTTTTTTTTTTGTATTTGATTTCATACTTACAGGTTCATTTTCCAGATCACACATTCAACATTATCTGGCAAAATCATGTGCTTAGAGGGGGATGGGAAAGAGGCACTGCTTAGGAAGGACATCAGAACCTCGACATGCCTGCAGTTCACAGTCTTCATTTTGTTTTCAGTGATTTAAAAAATTAATAAATTCCATTTTTTACCAGTACTCAAGAACATTTTTTAGTTGTTTTTCTCATTCAGTTGACCTTAGTTTTGTTTCTTTGCACAATTTGATTTTTCATTTTCTGTCGTAGTTTACTGAACTTTTATAAGAGACATGAATACTCTCATCCAGTGAAAAATCATGTACTTAGTGAATCTGAAAATGTTTATCTATAAAACATGAGTGATAAAAATTATATGATGATTAGGGCCCTTAAAAATAGCTTGTTAGGTTTATTTTCCTTCCAACTCATTTAAATAAGTAGATTGGAGTGTAGAATGTTGTCGTTAATCTTTGTTCCCTCTTGAGAATGGATCTCATTATGTTGCTCAGACTAGTACCTAAGCTCAAACGATGCTTTTGTTTCAGACATATGCCTTGAGACCCCAAGACACCAACTTTTGAATTATTCATTAAGAATTTTTTCAAGAAAAGCAAAATATATAAATAAATTCTGTAAAATTACCAAGTGCTATTTTCTCCATTATTTAATCATTTAATCATTTGTCCTTTCACTGTTAAATTCTGTAGGCTCTAAATCTTTTAGTATTCCTTGTTTAAATATGTAAAGGAAGACATTTTAATATTGAGGTAAGAAATAGATTTTTGAATATTTATTCCATTGTAAAACTTCTTTGTTGAGTTTAACATTAAATATTACTTACTTTAACTACCTTTCGCACCATGAATGTTTTTATTTCTCGGACTCCTACAAGCAGAGAGTATGTTATTTCTTATATACTCAGAACAGTGAAAATACATACAATTCATGTTGTGGCTTTTTACTTGTTTCCTACTGTTTTGTTTCCTTCTTTTAATTTGTAGCTACACAATAAGGGAGTATGAATTATTTTATATTCATGCTTTTTCTCCATTTTTTCATAGTATATTTTATATAACTAAATATATAGTAGTTGAAATGCTCACACACCTTTGAGAAATTCTAAAAACACAATTCTGCTAGTTAATGATATCCAGAAAGTATCCTATTCTGTAAAAAGATCATCTCTTCAATGCACGTCCAATTAAACACCCAATTCGAAAGGATATCTAAGGTGAAGGATGTTTGTGTAATGCTAAACATAACCAGAGACACTGTGGTTTTAGCAAAGGTACCATCGCTCTATTTTATCAAGTGCCAGAAGCTGCATAATGAGAGTCTTTCAGCGAGTGAGAATGTGAGTGAAAAACATGGAAATGCCACCCAGCTGGTAGAGAGCTTCCTAATTTTTACCTGATTGTATTTCTGAAGAAATATGGCAGGCTGTCATAAATTTTCAACATGAACTGTGTTTTTGTTGCCAATTTCCATATCCTTTAAAAAGTGCTGAAGCGTGCATTTGCTATTTATGTTTGCAGTAGACTGAGTACACTTTTACTATTTGTGGTCTGAGAAATTGGAAACAACCAAACAGTGGTGCTATGGTCTTAAAAAAAAATAAATTTTAAACAGCTGCGGACAGTATTTTTAGAATGGTAGAGTCCTAAAGCTGTGCAAGCACCCCTACTCCTTTTTCTTTTATTTGAAACGGGGGCTGTTTTCACCCATAGAAAGTCAGGCTTTCATTGTCACATCCACAATAGATTAAAAAACTGAACTCAGAGTCTGCTTCTGACTAACAGAAAGCACAGCTAGCACCCTGTGCCAGCTGTTTGCAGAGTGTAAATGTTTGTCATTATATGCCGAGTGCCAAGCTTAATCAGTTCATAGTTCTTATCATTCCTCACCCTCACACGGATAGGACTTTCATATATGAGAAAACTGAGTAAGCAATGAGTCAAGGTAAGTTGCCCAGCATCACAAAATGTATCAACAGTAAATCTACAATCCAAGTTACTTCCCCTAGCTAGCTACAGCCCACTAACCCAAGTTGTTGGTTAAGCCTTGTGTTTTGTGAAATGTGTTTTTTCCTCATAATGTTATTAAAACATGTATAAATGTGTGTTTCTAAATAGAAACTCCTGAAAATATTTAAATGCAATGAAATTATAAAGTCAAAACATTTATAAATTAAAAAGAAATCCAATGCATCATTCACAATCAAAATGAAGGTTTTCATTTGATGTTTTATTTCTCTGTCCTGCAAATAAGTTTTCTTCCCTGCATAGCTTTCATAAGTTTTCTTTACACACAGCATTGTGTGAGACTTTATCGCTGATTCCCAATTGTCAGTACTGTTTTTCATTTTGTGGTGAAAACAAAACATGGTTATATTCAAAGGGCCCTGAATGTCAAGGCCCTAGGCTGTTCCTGAGAGCAGGGAAAACCCAAGAGAGTTCCTCCCTCCCCTGCTCCAGCAGGACTGTGCAGGCTGAGGTGGCTGAGGCACACACCCTTCAACTTTATCTGCATAAGTTGGAAGTTCCTTCTTTTGTTTTTCTGCTGAGTGAGTGAGTGAGTGAGTGAGTGAGTGAGTGTGTGTGTGTGTGTGTGTGTGTGTGTGTGTGTGTGTGTGTGTGTGAGTGAAAACCAGTGGCCATTGATGGATGTCTCTCTCCATCTTATTTTGAGACAGCATCTGTCACTGACGACCCTGGAGTTTACAGATTTTGCTTAGCCTGACTGGCCAGCAAGTCCTAGGGATCCTCCTGCCTCTGCCTACCCAATAATGAGATTACAAGCATACATTGTTGCACATGGCTGTTTGTAGGTTCTAGGGATCCAAATTCAGGTCTTCACGCTTGCCTTGTGAACATTTTACCAACTGAGCCATCTTCCCAGCACAGACTAGAAGTTCTTGAATATTACTGCCTTTTCTTTAGGCCACATTTTTCTATTATATTTATTATAAAATTATTTGGCCATTATTTGTGCAATTCCATATCTACTTTCTTTCCCCATTTCCATCATCCTGTCACAGTTAAATAGTCTAAAATGTCTGTGAGAGCTGTTACTGAAAGCTTGCATGTTCCAAATATTAGATCTTTAAATTTCACTTGAAAAATGATACTTTGCCACTTATCTTAGTTAGGGTTAGTATTGCTGTGATCTACCATGACCAAAAGCAAGTTGAGGAGGAAAGAGTAAATAAATAAGGCTTAGACTTTCACATCCCTGTTCATTATCAAAGGAAGTCAGCACAGGAACTAAAACAGAACAGGAAACTGGAGGCAGGAACTGATACAGAGGCCATGAAGGGGTGCTGCTTACTGGTTTGCTCCTCATGGCTTGCTCAGCTTGCTTTCTTATGGAACCCAGGACATCCTGTCCAGGGATGGAACCACCCACAGTGAGCTGGGCCTTCCCATCAATCACTACAGCAGAATTCTCTACCGCAGAATCTTATGGAGGCATTTTCTCAATTGAAGTTCCCTCCTTTCAGATAAAACTAGCTTGTGTGAAGTTGACATAAAACTAGCCATCATACCACTTACAGTTTGTTTAACCATTTATTGTCTCTTTTATAGTTTGGGGTGCTAGACACAGATAACTTTGCTACAAGAATACTCAGTATCTTTTGGAATAACTATTCTTAAGCACTGTGAAAGTAGGATACTACTCAAGATGAGATCAACTTTATTTAGTAACTTAAGTAAAAATACCTCAATAGGGCCAATGAGAGGGCTTAACTGGTAAAGTACCTACTGTGCCAGCATGAGAACCCAAGGTTTCTACTTAGCACTCATGTAAAAGCTGGGCATAGCTGGGTTGTGGTGGCACATACCTTTAATCTAAACACTTGGAAAGCAGAGGCAGGTGGATCTTTGAGTTTGAGGCCAGCCTGATCTGCAGAGTGAGTTCCAGGACAGCCAGGGATACACAGAGAAACCCAGTCTCAGACAAAAAGAAAAGAAGAGCTGAGCATAGTGGAGAGCTTCTGTGTCTCTAGTTCCCATCCCTGGAGCGGGGGCGGGGGCTTATGGGGCTAGGCAGTGGGCAGACGCCGGACAGTCTTTCCTTAGTGAGCTCCAGGTTCTCTAAGAGACTCTTCCCCAAAAGATGAGATTGAGAGTGATAGAGGAAGACACCAGTGCCAATTTCTGTGTATTTGTGAACATTGGTACCAGCATGCATATATGTACACACACACACACACACACACCCTGTCCCCTTCCATGACCCTTTCTCTTTCTTTTCTCCCTTACCTATGCACTTTTACACTTCTTTCTCCCTATTTTCCTACAGTGCCCAGGATTCAGCCTAGAGCCTCCCATCTGGTAGGCAAGCACTCTACACCAAACCATATCCCTAGCTCCATGTTTCATTTTGAAAATAGGTGGTGGTGATGGTCCCTTAATGAATCTCAACTGCTGAGTTTGAGAAATAGAACCATTAAAGGTTCATCACAACTAGCACCATAGTTTCTGTTTTTGTCCTGTTTTTAGAGTAAGTACCACTGAGTCTTGAAAAGTTGGCCTGGCCATTCCAGACTTTCCCTACAACACAACTGGAGAAGACATATTTTCTTAAAACTTCAGCATTGCTGATGTCTGTGTATCCATGCTAGAAGTCAGGGCTTTTACTTTTGTGTTTTAAATATTACAGTTTTCTTTCTAATTGGCGGTATTTATAGTAGTTTACCTCTTTGCAGAAGATGGTTACCTTGGGTTGATATCATCGGCTATAACTTCAAAGTTGCTCAGTTTTTCATACCTTTCATTCCTGGGGCTAGCTGTTTAATTATTTTAGAAATACCAAATCAGAATATTGACAGAATTGTACTTTTCTCATGTGAGAAAATCTTTTAAAATGCAGAAACATTTTCTTTCTGAATTCTTTATTAAGAATGCATTATTTAAATAATCATTAAGTTTCAAACAAAACAAAGCCTTACTTAATCATCCTTGGGATGCTACCTTGAATTATAGTACTGTGCCCTTTTGAAAAAACTCAAACTTACTCTTCACATTTAAAAAAGTTTATTTTTCAAAGTGTGTGTGTGTGTGTGTGTGTGTGTGTGTGTGTGTGTGTGTGTGTGTTTGAGCACAGGTGCCTACAGAGGTCATAGGCATTACATCTTCGCAAAGCTATTGTTCATGAGGTTGTGAACAGCACAGTATGGGTTCTGGGAACGTACTCAGTTCTTCTGGAAGAGGATCAGTAAGTGTTCCTAACTACAGAACCATCTCTCCAGCTCCTTAATCGCATTATTTTTTTTAATGTTACTAAAGTTTCTGTGGTTCAACTATTCTCATTTTAAAGCACTGTTCACACCACCATATTTTTGTTTTTACATAGACTTTTGTTTGGATAAATCAGAATGTGATGGGACTTTAATCTCTCCCAAAGCCTTGATTTTTCCTCCATAAAGTCAGTATCAGAAACAGGATCTATAGTGTAAGACTCAGAACCTGAACCTCTGCTGTAACCAGAGCACAGATCACGCATGTGGGTGGCTACAAAAGATGTGAGAAAAATCTGTTCCAGGAAACTGAAAGACTTTAGTGGATAGGAGCTAGGAGTCAGGCCTGGCTTTGTGCAGCAACTGGCAGTGAACCCCTTTAGCCTTTTTTATTGCTCTCTTAGACATTTCAGTCCTTTTGTTATTATTTTTCCCAGGAGAATCAGTGAATATGAAAGAAGTGCAATAACATATGTTAAAGACATACAGGCGTCAAATCTGAGGGCACCAATTTCAGAAGCTCAGTAATTTGGTTATTATTTTCTCACAACCTTCATTGTTCTGTGATATCATGTACACTGGGCATGTATGCCACAGCATTTTCCTGCTTCTGCTGGGGCAGTGGCATGCATGCCACAGGAGTGCTCTCCTGCTTCTGCAGCAGCACTGGGCATACATGCTACAGGAATGTTCACTTGCTTCTGCAAGGACAACGCCACAGGAATATCCTCTTCCTTCTGCAGGAGCAGTGGGCATGCATACCATATGAGCGTTCTCCTGCTTCTTCTAGGAGCAGTGGGCATGCATGCCACAGGAGCGTTCTCCTGCTTCTTCTAGGAGCAGTGGGCATGCATGCCACAGGAGCGTTCTCCTGCTTCTTCTAGGAGCAGTGGGCATGCATGCCACAGGAGCGTTCTCCTGCTTCTGCTGGGGCAGTGGGTATGCATGCCACAGGAGTGTTTTCCTGCTTCTGCTGGGGCAGTGACATGCATAGTTTTAAATTAGTCTTAACAGAATTTGTGCTTTGATAAAACTCTTTTGTTATGAAATTTAAATATAGATAACTTTTTCATTACCAAAATGCCCACATTTTACTTTTATAGACTTTAGTTATTAGTACAGTGTCACGTTGCAGAAAAGCTCTTCCACTGTATTCCATCCTCCATTGCTACTTGTCTCCTACTCCAGTGTCAGTTACAGTTGGTGAGCCAGTATTTGTCATTATTATTTAAAGCCACAGTTTGCATTAGGAGTTGGACTCCAGTTCACATTCTGTGGACTTGGACAAATGTCTATAGTGATGTATTGATGATGAGAGTATAGTATAGATGTATAGGTAGTTTGATTGCTTTAGCAATATATGTGTTCCACTTGGACCACTTTCTTCCCCTCTGAATTCTTAGCAGTCAGCGTTTATAATTTCTTCATACCTTTGCCTTTCCAGAGTCTCATAGCTTTAGTCATATAGCTGAGCATATTTTCATGTGTACTGGCTTATTTTTTTTTCTGTCAGCTTGACACAATCTGCTTTCATCTGGGAAGAGGGAACGTCAGTTAAGAAAATGCCTCCATTATATTGGCATGTGGGTAGGTTTGTGGGGTATTTTTAAGTTTATATTCCTTATGGTTAATGCTAAGAAATTTGCCTACAATATTGTATAGTAACAGTACATTTAATTTTCTTTCAAATGCATAGCAATCATATTGTAAAGGTTTATTGATGAACCTTTGTATTGGGTACATTAGTACTTCGTATATTGATCTTCTCTGTATGCTTCAGTGTATCCATCATCTAAAACTTGCTTGCTTCATAAGAGGACAGTCAAAACCTGTTATCTGTATGGGATTGAATAACACTGTATGTTAACTGTAAATACCCACAATGCACTAAACGTAGCAGTCATCCTGTCTGGTCATGGTTTGTACCCCTGCATCTACTTCTCCTTATTGCCCTCTGCTTTCCCCTCTGGCTTCTGTCAGCCATTGCTCTTTCTGCTTGTTTGTTCTCTGAACTAAGCCTGTTTATATTCTGTACAGGTGGAAACCTGTGGTGCTTTATTTTTTCCCTGTCTGGCATACTTCACTCAGTGTCTATAAATTGACATTGCTATGTTGCTATAAAAGGCAGAATTTTGTCATTTTGTGTCCCTTAATGGTAAATAGTAACAGCTTATTTTCATTCTCAGTCCCCTAATTGCACTCACTGAGCATGTTTTCATATATGTATTTACCACCCATGCATCATCATTTTTTTTTGAGACAGCTGCACTATGTAGCCCTGGCTAGCCCAAAACTTGTAGATTAAGCTGTCCTTTCAAATCCACAGAGATCTGTCTGCCTCTCCTGGGACTAACAGTCCCAAGTGCGTGACTAAAAGTCACTTCATAGATGTCTCTTCTAATGAGGCTCTTTGGCCTCTAGTTAGTTCAAGTTTTTCTCATTGAGTTGTCAGAGTTGTTTGGCTATTTTCATGTACGTCCTTTATCAGATAATTAGGTTTATCTTCTCTTAAAATACTTGTGTTTTTAATCTTGCCTTACTGGCTAAATTAATTTTTCAGATTTTTTTTATTCTTTCTTGAAGATCTACTCCCAAAATCAATACAGTGGTCCAAATGAGAGACTGACCGGAAATCCTTACACAGTTTTACCCTTACATGCTTAACAGAAAACATTGTTTGTAGAAATTAAATATATAAAAGTACTCCTAAAAATTAATGGTCAGGCTTGAAGGCATTTAGTGTGTTTTGCATCAAGAAATTTTGCATTCAACTCACTTGGTTTCTTTGGATAAAATGAGAATTCTTTAGTTATTCAGTATTTAAAACGCCACACCCCAAGGTGTTCCTGGAATTTGACTATTTCTCAAGAAATGTGCAGAATTGTTTTAATCCACGATTTTTTTATTGTCTTGTGCCATTTTGAGGAATCATATTCTATGTTATCACATGGATTTTTTTATTATATTTTAAAACGCTAACTAGGTTCCCCATTGAAGAAATCTATTTCATTTGTTTTATGCAAGAGGTTAAGTTCCTTAAAACAAAAACTGTTGTTTGGTGAAAGCTTCTAGAACTTTACCAGTGTCTCATGCAGAGCAGTAGTAAGGAAGTGAGGCCAGAGGGCCACATGATGTGGGAAATTCTTGGCCTACTGCCACAGGGACGTCTGTTAAAAAGTTTAAATTTTTTCTGTGGTATTTTTTTTTCAGAAAATATTTCCAATTCCCTACATGTTAAAAGTGACCATTTGTGTTCCCTGTAGTGAGACACAAAGAAGCAAGGGGTTGCTGCAACTTGATGGTTTTTTTTTTAATCAAAATAAAATTGTTGTGCTATTCATCTATAGAAAGGGGTCTGCAAGTATGATTTTTTTGGTTTATTTTGTAAATAAATTCTTCTGGAAAGAGCATTGTTTGTGTTGGTGCTGATGACTATGCTTATTTACTTAGCTTTCACTGGTGAACACATCTTTGGGTGGTCTTTTGCCGGGGGGCATGAGACAAATATTTGCCTGTCTTGACAAATAGCCACCGCCCTTCTATTTATCCCACCCACCACCCTAACTTCCTTTTAGAAATTGGCCAAATGAGTATGATTGGCTCATGTACTTTTGTGAAGCTTGCCTTTAAAGAATTTGGCTTAATGAAATCTTTATCATGTTTGAATAGTTGAAATGATTCTGAAATATATTCCTATTAAAATCGCACTATTTACATTTTAAAGACTGTTCCATAGGATTTGTTTCCAACTTAAGAGTCTGAATTTTTCATGCCAATCCATAATTCATGAAAATGACAGAAGATAAGTACCTTTCTTTTGGCCTTTCCTTTGTTCTTGAAACATTTTGTGCATTCAGATTTTATAGTTTAAATTTTATCTGCCTTCCTGAATCCTCTTACATACATATCCTTTTTCCTTGACTGTTTTGTTTTTGTTGTTCTATGGGTCTACAATGCATAATTCCATAGTGTAGGAGACTACTAAGGATGGTTTGTGCTTCTGTTTTTAAGAATCTTTCTTAAGAGAAAAGCAGAATATGGAGAATAAAGTTAATTTTAAACTCCCCCTCCTTTTGCCTGCATACTTGTTTGTGCACTATGATACTTGGTGCTTGTGCAGGCCAGAAGAGGGCGTCAGATCCCCTGGAGCTAGAGTTACAGATGGTTGTGAGCTGCCATGTGGGTGCTGGGAACTGAACGTGGGTCCTCTGCAAGACCAGAAAGTGCTCTTGACCACTGAGCCATCCTTCTATCCTTTCTAGTTCTTTTATAAGGAAGATGGACTTTCAGAGTTACTGTATAATCTCCAAATGACACAGTACTTCTAAAAGTCTTATTAATTTCTGGTACTTCTTTTATTCCACAAAAAGCACTGAAATTTTATTGCTCTTTGACTTTTCGTACATGACTTTTCAAAAAGGGTAGCAAGGCCAGGAATTTCCTTTGATGAGGCTTTATAACCGTTTTCCCTTGCTCTCCCGCCTGAGACTTCTCAATAAGACTTTCCAGCTTAATTAGACTTTTACTGCGTAACTCCAAAAGTGGGTGTGCGTTAGCCCTTTCAAAGTCCTTCAGCTCTTTCTTTACTCTCTCCAGCTTCTCTAGTGAAGGGAGCTGACTCTGGCTTCTTCTCAAGATTCTTTCCTTGAGTCTTTGTTCTATCAGCTCCCTCCCTCGAAGCATGCGCTCCTGGTGGTCTTTGATTTGCTCCTGTTCCCTCTTTTTGACCTGCTGTCTTCTTTGTGCTGTCTGGCCTTCATGCACAATTCTCGGTAGCCTTTCATTGGGAAAAAGTCTACACATTGTGTTCTTAAACTCTCTGGCCTGGCCTGTGCGGTGGGCTTGCCTTTCCATCTGTTTTCTCTCTTTCTTGGATACCCAACAGTATGGTTTTTGACCCTCCATGCTGTGTTGCTTCTGTCCTGGTTTCACAGCGTGCTTCTTTCCCCCTCATTGTTTCCACTGTTCTTTCGTCATGGTAAGGCTGCTTTGGCAAGCTAATAGTCAAGAGAACACGCTTACTCTCTGATGCTTTATATTCCTTTGGTTACTCAGTAACCCAATGTCTTGGTGCTGTTGTGTGCATGCCACACAGGTTCCAGAGTCAAGGACCTTTACACCAGTGGAGACTCTTGACTTTTATCTGACTAGTGCCTTTAGATGTGTTTGTCAAACCAAAATCTTCCAACTGCCGAGAATCGCTCCCAAAGAAGATGAGGGAGATTAACTTGTGAGGAGTGGCCACAAAAGGTAAGTGGGCCCAAGGATGCTGAAGAATATGTAACTCTGCTTCTAGCCACTGTGCAGCTGCAAAAGACAACACAGCTTCAGGACCAGGGAGTTGTAGTACTCTTATTCCGATAGCCTCAGAGTCAGTATTCAGGAGAGTTAGCGTGGTGGCGTTTCTGTTCCCCTCACCTCCTGTTCGTAGGTTTTGTAGGTTGTGACACAGGTGAAGAAATATTCTGGGATGGGGTCCGAGCTAGAAAAGCAGCCATAGACCCCGTACTACTACTCCTTGAACTAATAGGATGTCACAATACCTGGTTGAAAATACCATGGCAACCCAGACCTTCCTTGCTGAGAGGTTCTGCTCCCTCCCTGAAGCTCTCAGATGAAGTGTGCCATTTTCCCACTAATTTTAAAGACCAAAAATTTGTTTGCACGATATAGTTGAATTGGTAAACAAAACATATGCTCGTTCATTTATTTTTATAAAAGTTCTTTCAGATGGTCTTGGTGGCATTGGCCTGTAGTTTAAGTGTTCTCAGAAGCCTAGGAAGGAGAGTCACTGGAGCCTGGATTGTAAGACCCCCCTCTTAATATAAGAGGAGAAAAATGTTCTAAGAAAACAGCAGTGATCTAGCTATCTTAAAGCTCTTATTATTTAATGGCCGTGTTTCTCCCTAGAAAGCAGAATGATGATTGCCATGATTTGTGTTCACTGTACCTATAAAAATGGATGTCATGGCATCACGTGTTAGCATTAGGCAGAGGTTGCTCCCACAAGAAGAGAGCTGGAGCATGGGCAGACCTTCTGGGGTTTTCTCTCCAGCCTATCCTTATCAATATTTTCATGTTCTTACTCAATTATCTATTAATACGTCTCTTGAGATCACTCCCTACAGCTCTAGCTTACCCCTTGTCATCTGGTTGTACTGCACTTACTCCTGCTTGTGCTAAAACTTGAGACTTTTTTGTTGTGAATATAAAAGTGCTGTAAAAAGAAATAAGAAAATAAGATTTTCTTCTATGTTCTTCTTGGTAGCAGTAGAAGTAGTGAGAACTTCAGGATCCATAATTCTGAACAGAGGTTATTCAGTCCTGATGTGGGATTCCCCTCTGCATGCCATGAATATGTTTTATTCCCATTGGTTATTAAAGAAGCCGCTTCGGCCTCTAGCAGGGCAGAATATAGCCAGGCTGGAAAAGATAGAGAGAGAGAGTAGACGAAGTCAAGGAGACACCATGTAGCTGCCAAAGGAGAAAGATGCCAGCCGCCAGCCAGAACCTCACAGGTAGGCTACAGCCTCATGAGGATACACAGATTAATAGAAATAGGTTAATTTAAGATGCAAGCTTTAGCTAGAAATACACCTAAGCTATTGGCCAAACAGTGTTGTAATTAATATAATTTCTGTGTTATTATTCAGGTCTGGGTGCCCAGGAAATGAACAAGCAGTCTCATACTACACAGTCCCGTCATCTCACATTGTACATTACTCTTGACAGCATTTGCTGAAGTGACTCCAATGCATAAAAATGTATTATAGTATAAGAAAGGGATGAAGAGGAAAAAGTAACCTGATGTTACTTTTTATACAGGGAATAAAAAGATTTATTCCCAGCAACTATTGGGCCTTCAGTCATATAGCTATGACTGTATTGTACCCCTAAGCGCACGTTTATGTAGACTCTTTCTAAAGTCAGTTTCATTAGGTAAAGCATACTTTAACCATGATGTTGAGCCCTTATGAAAGTCAGATTCTGTTATTAGGAGATGCTAGTTGGGGATGCTCATTAGGAACAGAAGTTTTAAATCACAGAAGAACTTATCTGTTTCTCAAGGAAGTTTCCTTATTTTTATTGCAGTCTATGAAAATTCTGCATATAGTCACATAGGAGTTTGAGATCTGTCAAAAGTTAGTTGCCCCAAAGTACAATATCTTTCCTATTGTTCACATCAGCTTCAAAGTCTTCTACTGTTGTCTTCAGAGATTTGCTAGTATATATAAAGAGCTTGTATATGAGGCTGTAGAGACAGAAGTGTTGATAAGAATCCACCTGTCTTGTCTGGAAGCTCAATCTACAGGAAAAGGTTATATATGCACACTCAAAGATATGAACACATGTCCAATAAACAATTTTGATTAGATGTTAAACTTATGGTAGGAAGTTCTATGTGGGTAAATGTCTCATTTTGACTTGAAAATGTTGGCAAAGAAATGATGTTTTAAGATGAATTGTCAGGAGAAATAAATGAAGATTTGAAGGACTGTCTAATCACCCAGAAGCGAAGCCTATCTGCTAAAAGATCTAGAGCAGTAGACCAGGTGGAGCCCATTTGTCACTGAACACATGAATTATTAGGTTAGATTACAATATAGCCATCCTTGCTATGATTTGTCACATGAGTTATTAGATTACCAATATAGCCATCCTTGCTATGATTTGCTAGAAATATTGTATGTGTTAACAACTTTGTGTTACTGGGCTCAGTGAGTAATAGAGGGTGGTAGAGAGGGCAGAGAAAGAATAGTAATAGTGCTTTATGATCGGTGTTGCTTTGTAATTGGCCGTCTGTAATCATTCTCCTCTGAGGTGCATAGGCGGCCCTCTGTGGCTTTATGCCAACCAAGTTCTCCCTCCATCCTCAAACTCCAAGCCCTCATTGAAAACCTGTGGCTTGCAGGCATTGGTTTAGAACTTTTAGAATCATCATATGTTCTGTAGTCTGAGGGATTTCAGTGATAATAGCCCTTCACAGAACCCTGACTGCACTATGGTCATTCAGAGGTCTGCTCTGGAGTTCTGTAGACCCAATTGGTTGAAATTCCATACTTACAGGTAGGAAATACTATATATAGCTAATATGTTGGAAAGTAGGTAGAGATGTAACACAATGCCTGTTACTAACTCACTAGTATTTGCTATTTATTAATAAATGAGTCTTACATTGTGTATGTAATTGCAAATATTTAAGTTTAGTAAATGTTAAATCAGTGCTAAATTTGTGCTTAAAAAGCTGTTCCATTTAAGTTTATATAGACATATATTCAATAGTAACCACAAATTTAAATCTGTGTGAAGAAGTAAGAGCATTCTGATTTTGGTAAACAGATATTAAACTGCTTTTCTAAGAAATCTACCAGGAATTTACCCACAAGTCCTCAGTTTGTGGCATTAGGAGAGCGGTCTTCAGTTGTTTACAAGTCCCTTCCCCAATACTTGGAAGTCTCTATGCTTTGTGTAAATCATATTTCTTCACAGCTCTCTACTGGCAGCTTCCCTGGTGATTTTTAATCACATCTTTTATTTTTTGAACAATTGCTAATTTGGTCTCTCAAGTACTGTTTGTATGCCTTGTCATTGGAGTTTTACCTTCCCTTTGTTGTTGCTTTGGGGAACATATTGGGTCCATATATAATCATAAGAAAATTATAATCCTAGCTTCAGGAAGTTTGTAATCTGAAATACCGTCAGTGTAGAAGCATGCAAAGGTAATGTAGGAATGATATCCACAGGCAATACAAATGAGAAAATAAATACATATAAATAACAGTTCTTCATTGGAATTCCATCTTTTAAAAAGTGAGATATTTATGAATGCATTACCAGGAAGGGACTGTTTGATGAAGTTTCTAAGTTTTATGATACTGACATATTGGTATTACATTATATTATCATCTTTTATCAATCTTGAAGTGACTTACTGTTCAAATTGGGGACATTGGTTTGAAAGGTCTTCTTCAGTCATAAGCCATAAAAATGCCATGGTGGTTTTGGGGTTTTGGCTAAAAATAGCTTGTGCTGATTCTGTGTAGGTGTGCTTACCATATTTGTTTATATTTGCTGAGTGTTGGTACTGCCTTTATTTCCAGAAAAATTTTTTAAGTGTATTTATATCTTGTTTGTGTTTGAAATTCTGAGCAAACAAAATTGAAGATGTAAAATCACACACAATTTGCAACATTAAATAAGGTATCTATTTTAGAAAACACCAGCATCTTTGCCTGTCTTTCAGTCATTTTATACTTACTAAATTAGAGCTCTGCGTGTAAAAACTTGCTGCCGTTTTCGTCTTTAAACTCATGATTGAGTCTAATATAGATAAATACTTCAGAAATCCAGATAAGCAGTAGCTAATGCTTATATAATACTTAATATTTATAGAGCATTGTAAAGGATAGGGTATTTCTGTCTTTCCTTTTTAGTTTTTTTGTTTTATTTAAATATAAAATGTGTGTATGAATCATCTATTAATTTTCTTAAAGTCTTTATATTCATTATTATCTTAGTGTGTTTGTGTGTGCATGTGTGTTATGTGTGTTAAAGTCTTTATATTCATTATTATCTTAGTGTGTTTGTATGTGCATGTGTGTTATGTGTGTTAAAGTCTTTATATTCATTATTATCTTAGTGTGTTTGTGTGTGCATGCGTGTTATGTGTGTTAAAGTCTTTATATTCATTATCTTAGTGTGTTTGTGTGTGCATGCGTGTTACGGAGCTCGTGTGGAGGTCAGGGGCATCTTGGGTTCTACATATCCATCTTGGTCCATCAAGCTTACCAGCATATTTATTTTCATCCCTGTACGGAGATTAGTGACTCTGATGGTTATTTCGGCTGGTCTTTCCACCACAAAGCGCTCTGAGCACAGTAAGATGTGTGATTTGGCAGACTAGGTCCTTGTGGGACCTTGTGCCTTTGTTGTCTTGGGACTTCCATTACCAATGCTGTGCATTAGACCTGACCTTGAATTTCTCCACACCCTTCAGATGCTTCTGGGTTTCCTTCACTTCCCTTACTTTTGACATATCAGCAAGACTGGTGCCAGATGAACCAGCTCAGACCTCACAAGACGTCAGACAGCTGCCATGATGCTGTGTGGAAGGCAGCTCCCACTTCCTCATGCAGTGCCAAGGAAGGGAGATCTTACTTAAGATTTCAAGGAGACTGGATCTTAAAATTACTTTTCACCAGTATTGGGCTCATGATATTTTATACACTATCCATTTTTAAAAAGAAAATTAAAGTTATAGCATCATTCTATTGTTAACAAAAATAACAAGTATGGGGTTTCTGGGGTAATGCTAGGCCTAGTGGAAATGAAAGCATTGTAGGATTATTTTTAAGTAAAATCAACTTACCCTGTTTTTTTTCTTTTTGAAGGCAGAAGTTGGTGAGGATGTCAAGTCCCAGATTCTATTTACTTACTTATTGGGAGTAACAGAATTGGGTTTATTAAGTAAAATGTGGGGTTTAGTTAGAAAAGATAGTGCATCTTTAGGTTTTAACAGGGGAAGAGGCATGGCAGGGTCAGCAGAAAGAGAGGAAATGGCAATAGCAGTGTGGTCTTCTTAAGGATTTGCCAGATTAAGGTTTTTAAAGGAAAGTAAAATAAAATTCAACAGTCTGGGCAACTTAGTGAGATCACCATCTCCAAAATAAATGAATTAAAGAAAAAAAATAAGTTCTACAGAATCAGAGCTTGTCCAGAGCTCAGAGGTGACAAACACCAAATGGAGACTTCAAAGTGCTGTGAATGGAAGCCCGACGAGGGCATCAGATCCCCTGGAACTTGAGTTACAGACTTTGTAACTGTCATGTGGATGCTGGGAATCAAACCCAGGTCTGCTAGAAGAGAGTCAGTGTTCTTATCTACTGAGCCATTTCTCCAGACCTTAAATATAGTCAGTTCTTATTATTTGTTACAGGATCTCTAAGGTTGCCACAGATGCTAAGTTACCAAATAGTGACCTGTCACTGATAGGTAAATATGTACCTAAGCATAAATCCTGTAGATTATAATATTAAATCCTAAAGGTAAATAATCCTAGTAGATTCTGTTTTCTTTACTTAACAGCAGCAATAACAAACAGATTCGAATGCCGATGTGTTGTCAGAGGCCACTTGTTTGTTCCTAGACACCCAGACCTGAAATAATCACACAGAAACTATATTATTACAACACTGCTTGGCCTATTAGCTCATTCTTATTGGCTAGCTCTTATATCTTAAATTAACCCATATCTATTAATCTGTGTATCTCCACGTGGTTATGATCTACCAGTAAGGTTCCATCTAACTTCCCATATCTGTCTTGTGCAGTGGCTACATTGCTTCTCCTTGACTCTGCTTACTCTCTCCTTCTCTATCCGCTTAGAATTCCTGCCTTGCCTTATTCTGCACTGCATTAGGCCCAAAGCAGCTTCTTTATTAACCAGTGGTTTTTACAGCATACAGAGGGGAATCCGACATCACTGGTGGACTTCCAGAGGCTGTTCTCTGCAGCCAGATTCTGAGTTAACGCCATTGGCAGTCTGTTGCACTGCCCATTATGCTCTTGCATGAGCTGCCTCTCCTCCAGCGACTAGACTCACCAGGAGCAGTGGAAGGGAGGAAGGGTTTATTTGCCTCAAGAGTTTCAGCCCAATCTTGGTGAAGAAGGCATGATGAAGATGTTGGGAATGCCTTGAGCTGTGGCAGCAGGATTATAAAGCTTTTTACTCACAATCCTGGTAGATCAAGAAGCAACAAGAAAACAGGCAATGGGGCAGTACTAGGCTGTAATACCTTGCTTTCTGCCCTCACCCTTCCATGATTTCCTTCTTACCAGTAGGTTCCATTTTCTAATGATTCCATAACCACCCCAAACATGGAATAGCTACAAGTGGAGGACCTAGGGTTCACAGCCATGAACCTGGGGGGAGGGTACTTAATAAGCAACCATGACTAACCTCTCTGGTCATTACTTATGTGAGCTGAAGCAGGAGGGCAGAGTGTACCCTCAGACCACATGGGCAACTCATTTTGTCATAGTTTTGTTTCTTATAAAGATCCTGACCGCTTGACATGTTCCAAGTATGCAGTTTGCAGAGGTACAGCATGTCACTACAAACGAGGAGGATCAATAGTATTTAGTTTTCTCCTCTTGCCTAAGAGCTGGGAGTATTTGATTGTAATTTGGGCTAAAAGAAATAGCTAAAATGTAATGAAAGGGCCTTTATTTTTCTTGATCAAAGTGACAAGTCCCTAGAACTGCATGGTGCTTTCCTCTGGTTCAATGTTGATTTCAGTTGAAATTGTCTTAGAAGTCCCAATGAAGAAAAGAAGAGGAAGAAGGCACATAATGGTGCTTAGATGTTCAGTGAGCAGCTAATCCCATCAAAACAGCCACCTACCTGCATTCGTCTTAACTGAGAAGAATACTTAAGTCATAAATGATTAAGCATCCTCTACTTTACAGAATGCAAAATTGATGGAGCCAACTATTTGTTTTGTGTAAATTTTCCTGGTTTTGGTTTATTTGAAAAGGAAAGTCAGCTTTCCTTTTGGTAGTGGATTCTCTTCACCAGTCTACATAGTATTGTCTCACACAGAAAATACTCTTCATGACCAGACTTTGGCATTGCATTTGATAACCACAGTACAGCTAGTAGTGAAATACATTGTAGCAGCTTGAGTTTGGCCTTGGTGGTCTGAGTTAATAGCAGTGTAGTACAAAGTTTAGTAGGTTGTTTTCACTTCATTCGGAGGCTTACCAAGAAAGGTTGAAAATACAGCGATTGAAACTCAAGAGGTCCATATCACTGACTGCTTTAAATATATAGTATCGCCATTGTCTCTATTCTGTGATTTCATAGCTCATAAAGCATCTTATGGCTTTGTCATGCATGTTCTCTCTCTCTATACACACACACACCACACATACATACACCCATACTATGCACACACCACACACACTCACACCACATGCATGCACACATAATACCCTCACACAAAACACAAACCACACAAATGCACATAACACCACACAAATACATACATATCACATGTATGCACACTAAACCCCCCACCGCAGACAAATATACCTATGTATACACACACCACATACACACACATATACAAAAGCATCCATATGTGCACACAAATGTTCATATACACAAATGTGCACACACATACACATACCACATATGTATATATACACTTGTCACATACACATATACCACACACATGGACACACACGCACACACATGATATGTATATAATAGAACACACCTATAACCCTAATGCTGAATAGGTGGAATTGTAGAGCCAACTGGGCTACATCATGAGTTTGAGGCCATCTGTCAGTTTATACCCTAAAAATTTCCAAGGATGGAGATGATCTTTAGAATATGTTCCAGTCCTTTACTCCCTGAGTTGTCAAATAATTCAATGTTTAAGTAAAATCTTTCTTTTAAAAATTGAATCAGTTTCTCCCTTTTAAAATTAATATATATGTAATATATTACGTATATACATATTTATATGGGGCCAGAGATACTTCACTTCATAAAGGTGTTTGTTGCCAAGCATGCTGGCCTGAGTTTGAGCCCCTAGACTTACATGGTAAAAAGGAGAGAAATGGTTCCTGAAAATTGTATTGCCACCTCCACATGCATGACAAAGCATATCCACACACATTTACTCAAGTAAATAAAAGTAAGTTTAATAAAAAGCAATTAAAAATTGAGATAAGGTCTCATGTGGACCAGGGTTTTCTTGAATTCCCTACATAGCCAAGGATATCCTTGAACTCATAATCTTCCTGCCTTCACCTTCTAAATGCTAGAATTGTAGGCATGAGCCGAGGCCCCTAACCTTTCTCATTTAATCTTCATTGTTTATAGAAAGCTTATTATTCTTATCATAATCAATTTATGTATTATCTCTTTATGAATTAACCTAATTTACATATTAATTTTGTATAAATAAGTCTCATGATTCCCAGAGAAGAATGAGCCTTGAAAAATTAGCATCTGTTGCTACTTTTGTCTCTTGAATTACCCAGGCAAGACCTCAGCTAGATGATCAAACGTCTTCAAGTCAGAGCTCTATTCTATTGCATGGGGTCCTGTAAGAGTGACTTTCATATCTGTTTGATGAGTCCAGTTATCGTTGAGTTGGGTATTGTGCTCTGTTGTTTGTTTCAGATTCTCCTTAACGTCTAGTCAAGTCACAAAATCCATAGTCATTTTGACAATAATGCTCGTCTTTGATAATCTGGGGTTGAAGACCATGCCTATTAATGATAGAGTTGGTGTTGAAGTTGCCCTTGTGAGACAAATCGTAGTGCTACCTTTTCAGTTCATTCATTCATTATCTATTATTTTACTCATTTTTACCTTTTAAAAACATCCTAAACAGTTACACATGCTCTTGCACATTCAGACCATTGGTATTCAAGCTTTATTTAGTACTTACTATGTTTAGGTATAATACTTAATTTTCCTGGTTTTACTGTACTGTTCTGTGATAACAATATTTAAATTAAATAAGCCAAACTAATAAATAGTAATAGAAAATGGCACTGAACTGATCGTAAGCTGAAATAAAGTATGTGCTTGTGTGGTGCAAGCTTAATAATGTATATTTTTAGACCAGTATGACAAGCCTTACGCACTGAGTAAATAGCTGCTTTGGGGCCTGGAAGCAGAGTCAAACTCATGTAAGACACTGTGTCTTCAAGGAGCTTGAACTTAAATAAAGCTGTGTGCTTTGTGTGGATCCTTTGCAGGCTGTGGGAGAGAAGGAAAGATGCTACTGGCATACCAACACTCTTAGAGTCTTTTGAAACAGCTGCAGTCAACTAAAAGTTTGTTTGTGTATTTATTTATTTGTGTGTGTGCTTATGTGTGTGTGTCTGTGTGTGTATACATGCTTTTTATGTGTGGGTGTATGCATATGTGTATGAAGCCCTATGTCAGTGGTGGCTATCTTTCTCAATCCCTTCTCTACTATATATACATATAGTATATATAGTATATGTATATATAGTATTTTATTTTATCGTTTATTCATGTCTATTGTTTGTACATGTGTGCATGTGCCCATGGAAATCAGAACAGTGTGTCTGATCCTCTGGAGCTGTAGTCATAGGCAGTTATGAGCTACCAGTCATGGGGGCTGGGAGCTGAACTCAGGTCCTCTGGAACAGTAACAAGTCTCTTGAATACTGTGCCTTCTCTTCAGCCTTTTCACTTAAAAATTTAAGTTATCATTACATCATTTCCTACTTTTCTCTCTCCTCCCTTTAGCCTCTATCATGCACTCTGATTTTACTCTCTTAAATTCATGGCCTCTTACCCCTTATTAGTTGCACATGCAACAGACACTGCTCAGTCCATGTAATGCTACTTGTATGTGTTTAATTTCAGGGCTGACCAAGTGGTATTGGATAACCAATCAGGAACTCCTTCCTGGGGAAAACTCTTCTATCTCTCAGCATTCCTGGAGGGTGGTTTTTGTTGTTGTTGTTGTTTTGTGTGTGTGTTTCTGTGTGTGTGTGTGTTTGTTTGTGTGTGTGTTTTGTTGGTTTTTTTTTTTTTTTGTCTGAAGATTTTATAGAGGTCAGAGCTCTCTTGTGGCTGGCTGCTTTACTTTTCTGATCTTCAGCTTGAACCCAATATCTGTCTTTGGGTTTTTATTATTCATGCTACAAACTCCCAAGCCTGGCTTTTGGACCTGGATGCTGGGGATTTGAATTCAGGTCCTTCTGCTCTTACTGACTGAGCCATCTTCTCATCCTGCTCTGCCAAGCATTTCTAGCGTGACTTTAAACTATTGTTCTTCTGAGGCCTAAGAGTCAGTTTCTTAACCAAGACTTGGCAATTTCTTTCTCCTGGACACCATATTTTATCAGACTTCAGTCTCCACTACAGAAGCAGGGGAGTGCCTGTGCTTCTTAGATGGTTTCATGTGGAGCTGCATACTGAGACCTAGAGTCTGAGCCCTAGTGATGTAGATTTAGCCTGTGGAGCAGATCCCTCTGTGCAGCACAGTTTGCTTCCCCATGCTTTTACTGTGTTTATTGCTTGTTTCCCTTGACACTTTAATTTCTCATTCTATTTTTCCCATTTAAGCATACAAATTGTACAAATTTTTTAAAATGTCAATTCAGTCTGTACTTCAGGCAGTTAGGAAACACCATAATTCACTTACATATAAAAATGTTTTTACCAGCTAAAACAATATTTTCAGTTTTAGGTTTTGCCTTGCTTGCAGAATCTGTATGTGTTATACTTTTTCATTTTCATGGAAAATCTTTATATCTCTACACTTGAGCCGTAGTGCTTATATTTTTGGTCATCTAATTTTAGCCTACTCTCAAGAAATCACTCGTTCATACATTTGACACATTTTCTTTTTAACCCGAAAACTCTACGATGGTGCTGCTTTCCCATTCACCCAGATCATTTGGTAAATCTCCTTGAATATTTCAGAAACTTTTAATTGCCTTCTTTGGAGATCTGCTTCTTATTAATAATTTTTAGAGTATCCTCTATTTTAGTTATTTTTTAGTTTAATTGATAAGAATATAAATATGAGTCACATCTCAGTCAGCCAAATGATGTTTAAAAGAAATAAACCAGTGTTATTGTAATTGACCTTGGTTTTAATAACTGGGCTCATATGGTATTAATACCCTAATAGCTTTTGTGATGCTTCTTTTCAAATGGTATTTTAAAGTTTTGTTTTGTTTCTTTGATAACTATGCTGCAATTTATTTTTTAGTTCCAAACTTCTTTGATGTTGAGATTGCCAATCCTGATATACTTCTCGGTAATGTGGAAGTACCATCAGATTTCTGCTTTTGAGAAAAAAAAAAAAAGATCAGGCTGATAATTGTTTTTTGAAAAATTTATGACATTGCCAAATTGAAATATATCAACATTCCACTCTCACAATTTAAAACATCAAAATGAATTGAGATCAGGACCAAAAACAACAAAGGAACAAAAAACAGTGATGTGCTTCCTAAATCTCGGTGTCAGTGCTCATAGCAATGAAAACATTTTAATTTTATGAACATTTTTCTTCTATTTATTTTTTTGATACAGGGTTTTATATAGCCTAGACATTCCCTGAACTCACTATGTAGCCAAGAATGACCTTAGAGGATTATAGACCTTTTACTACTATGTTTAATTTTATGGGGTGCTAGGAGTTGAACTCAGGATTTCATCCATGTTCACCAGTACTTTAACAATTGAACTGTATCCCCAGCCTTTTTGCTTTATTTATTTATTTATTTACTTACTTACTTACTTACTTATTTATTTATTTATGTGCTTACTAACTTCTCATCTATTTGTTTGTTTGTTTGTGACAGGACCTGGTGTATCCCAGGCTTGCCTTGAACTCCCTTTGAAACTGAAAATAATCTTGAACTTCTGATCTTCTTGCCTGTAGCAGCTGAGTGCTAGCATTACAAACATATGCCTCTTCTGCCTTCACATTTGATTGATTCATTACTGGTGGCCTAGGGCTTTCTGTATGGTATACAAACACTCTAATAACTGACCCTCATCCCTAGTCCTACAACTTCAAACTTATGATAAAGTCATGTAAAAACTATATACTATAGCCTCCTTAAGAGATAGGATCTCAGGGCTCGAGAGATGGTTTGGCCATAAAGAGTACTTTCTGTTCCTCTAGAGGAACTGAGTTTGGTTCTTAAGACACCTATGTTGGCAGCTCACAACTGCCTATAACTCTAGCTCTGGGGGATCTAATATCTTTTTTCAGCATATACAAGTATCTTCACATACACACATACACACACACACACACACAGAGAGAGAGAGAGAGAGAGAGAGAGAGAGAGAGAGAGAGAGAGAGAGAGAGAGAGAGAGAGTGTTGCAGGGAGGGCCTGCTTGTTTGTCCTGGCTGCCCAGAACTGAAATAACTACACAGATACTGTATTAATTAAAACACTGCTTGGCCCATTTGCTCTAACTTATTGGCTAACTCTTACATCTTAATTTAACCCATTACTATTAATCTTTGTATCACCACATGGCAGTGGCTTACTGGCAAAGTTCCCAGCATCCTATCTCTGGCAGCAGCGGCTCCATGGCATATCCTGACTCCATCCTGCTTCCTCCCAGCATTCAGTTTCGTCTTTCCCACCTACCTAAGTTCTGCCCTATCAACAGGCCAAGACAGTTTTTTTTTATTTTTTAATGCTAATCACAGCACACAGAGGAGAATCCCAGAGAGACAGAGACAGAGAGACAAGGAGATGTACAAATACACATAAATCTTAGAAAAGGAAGAGATGAACTCTTTCTGGTTTTAAACTAAACAGATGAATTTTGAGTTATGACTCAAGCTGCATGGCTCTGGCTTGTCTCCATGATCCTATCCTTGCAGAAAGCTTGCTCTTTAAATGTTGGTTGAGACTCTGATGGCATTGGAACCTAAGACCACACCTACCTGTCTATATAGCTCCTTTCCCTGGGATGGTATTTCCCACCTGTGCCTTGAATCCTAGTAGTGCCGATTTTTGAGGAGTTAATAGTTTGGAATTGTGACTTGGTGAGCTATCATCTAAGCAGAATCTTAAAGATTTATGTGCAGTTGTAATTTCTTACTTCTGGAGAGGTGAAATCAGTTTGTCTATTCCCATATTGTTATAACATCATGGAAAACGATCCCTTTGCTAGCCAGTGCAGCTTGATCAAATCTGGTCAGTGGAGTAACATACTGTCCTTGTGTAGGCAGGGCCTGATCATTTGCAAGTGTGACTGGAGAATGAAACAACTTGATTGTCTCTTCAGTGGGACTGAAAAAATATGAAGGTGGAGAAGGACAGGGCTTCCCGTTCAGCTTTCCTTTTGACATACTCCCCTGTGGAATTTGGAATACAACAAATAGTGAAGGACAATCAGTCACAATAAAAGGCATATTTCATACTCTTTTGAGTTGAGTTCATTTGCCCTTCTTTCTTTGCACTTCCCTCATGAGCAAAACCCATTAACTAGCAAGGACTGTCTTCTGCAGGGTAACTTGAAGAAGGGTGTTAGATGTTCTTTTCTTATTATCTGCATATGCCAACCAGCTTATGTTTTGGGGCATGTGTTCATATTAGAATCTGACCCATGATGCTGTACCTTCATAATGAATTATAAGGGAGTCACTATGGTAGGTGAGAGAAATATTTCTGGGTGCTTGTCATTTCTATACCATAGCAGTAAGCTATATAAGGAAGTCCCTATAGGCCACTACATGTATTGCACTAATATCAGGTGATAGGTGATGCATCCTTCCCTTAACAGAATTCCAAAGATAAGAACTCTAGACAGGTAATACTCTCCATAACTCTCAGGTCTTCTGAGATGGTTGTGGTCAGGCTGCAATTTATAACATGGCTGCAAACTAGCATTTCTTCTCCTGGGTCCCAAGAGTCAATTTTATAGTTAGACATAGCTGATGCTTTCCAGAGACACCATACTTTGTCAAGTTAAACATTATCCAATTTTAGAGTGAGCAGAGGCCTGGACTAATGTTTGGAAAAACATGGCTTAATTGAGAGCTTTAAGTTGTAAAGCAGTTTTACTAACCAGCTTTGTTGAGTTTTAGAAATACAAATTTTAGAATGCTGATCATGATGCAGAGTAAAGATCTTCAACGTTGGCTGTGCATTAAAGACCAGATGAGTTGTAGTTTCTTGTCTGGTGCTCAGGTGCTCCTGTGTCTTTTGGTGTGTGAGGGCTTCCGATCTGCACTCAAGGATGACAAGGATTGCACAGAACAAGGTGGGGTCTGGTATGTAAAATAGATAGTAAATAGAGTTTTGGAAATTTGTTTTTAAATGACTGCCTTGTAGGATAACGCAGCATTTTCAGTATTAACCCTTTATCATTATTATGTCTTTCCATTTATTATGTCATTGCTGAAGTCTTTGCAGTATGATATATAGAAAAAATAGGATTGAGTTGTCATCATGGGTGGTGAAAGACAAGTGAGGTTTCTTCCAATACTTTTAGTTGGAAACGGTGTTTCTGTCTGATTCTTGTGTGGCCTGGGAAATTTTTGGACATTTCATTTATTTAAGTTACTAGCACTTTTGATTAAATCAACAGAGGTCACTATAAATGGCATTGCCAAATTCTTGTGTGTTTGTATATTAACATATGTATGTATGTTTTACAGGTATCCATGCATGTCTATTACATATGTGTGGAAACCAGTTCAAACTATAGGTGTGTTTCTCAGCAGCTTTTTTTTTTTTTTTTTTTTTTTTTTGAGATAGGATCTCTCTCTGGTTCAAGTAGATAAGGCTCGACCAAGTTGACTAGAAAGCCAGCCCCAGGGATCTGTCTGTCTTTGCTTCCCTGGTATTATGATTACTAGTGCAGGACACCATACCCAGAATACTCAGGTACTCTAGCTTTCAACGCAAACACTTTGATGCGTTTGATACTATACAAATGTTGAGGATGTTACATTCTTTAAAAGTAATTTAACTAGATTATCTGAATTAGCATTATTTTCACTGAGACCATGGGAATAATGCCATTAATTTTGGAATTAATTCATTGAAAATGTTTAATCCTGAAGCAGTATAAGGTATCTTTAGAAGTTATTATAAGAATTATACTTTTCAAAAATAAAACTTAAAACTATTCCTATCACTATATTTTATGAGAATGACAGGCCTTTTAATAAATATGTATTTCCTTGTGTTTTAAATTTCTGTAACATAATTAGAACATTAAAACATTTTTGTATTATTGAAAAGTATTACTATTTTCCTACCAAAGCTTATATTGACTTATATTTATAAGTATAAAACCCAAAGATATTCTTTTCTCTATTTTCTTTTTAATCCCCCCAATGATCTGATTTTTACAGTGTCTGTCTGGCTGTGTAGCCCAGGCTGGCCTTGAACTTGTAATTCTCTTGTGGTCTCCTTTCTCAGCCCTTATTGTTCAGTGATTTCAAGCATGCACCACCAAGGTGAGTTATGGGAACTTTTAGAAATCACAGTTAACCATGTAAGCATTAGAGGAACAAAAGTAGCTCAGAATGGTTGTGTTATGAAACTCATGATCTTGAGCCTGTCTCTTTAAATGAAACAGCCAAGTTATCCTAAGAAGTGTTTGCATTGAGCCTTTTGACCATTCTAGAACTCAGGATGGACGACACATCATTTTGTTAGTTAAAAAATACTATACAAATGTTGAGGATGTCCATGTGCCATTAGGGGATTGAAAGCATTTTGTCATCCTGTGATAAGAACAAAACCAGGTGGCTCTGTCCTGTGGCTTAGGATGTGGGTTCTGCTAGTCTTAGATACTGAGGAAAACAAGGTATGTATGCAAATAACATGGACTATTGTTTTTAAAACTCCATGTGTTTTCATAGCATAATTACTGGTCCTGGGATCGCTTATATTTTTCCTGTGTGTCTGTAATTCTCTGTATTAGATAGTCATGAGGATAAATTACCAATATATTACATAACCTTATGAAACTATTGCTTTTTAAAATAATCTAATCATTGATAGCTTTTTCTTAATTGTGTAATGTCTTTACAATTATATAATTGTATGAACATGACATTATTGAGTAATATGTGAAGTTGAATACATGTGTACATGTTCTTACCTTTAATCCTTGTTTATTTGAATGTCAGATAAATTGCTTGCTGTAAATGTATATTTCAGAACTGGGAATTTACATACTCCTGGGCAGAATACACAATCATATGTGGTGTTCATTAGGAATGGCTCCTAAAAAAACATTCTTAATTATTAATAATGTAAAACTGATTTTTCTAAAATCTTTATGAGAAAACCTTATGGTTTTTATATATGTAATGAAGTTGGAAAGAACCATGTTAGCCATACATTCTGATCATTCCATTAAGGTTCTCTTTTTAGCTTATTTATTTTAATTTTGGTGTGCTGTCCTTTTCAGAGTCACATGTGTCAACTTTAAAACGCCTTGACTTCTACTCTTTGAATCATATAGCTCAAACAATACCTTCTCCATGAGAAACGTATTGGCTGTCCGTCCTTATACCAGTCTTTTAGGCATGCTAGCTGTCTCATATTCCTTCCAGCTTCCATACATATTTTTAGTTGTTGGGGTTGGGGTCATGTGCATGAGAGTACAGATACGCAAAGAGGGCAGAGATGAGTGTGTGGATCCTCTGGAACTTGTGTTTCAGGAGGTTGTGAGCTGTCAGATATGGGTACATGGTACTGAACTTGGGTCCTCTGAAAGAGCAGAATGTGATTTTAGCTTCTGAGCCATCTTTCTGACTTCAGTTACCAAAGACGTTCTTTAAAATTTTCTTATTTATTTTTTGTTTTCAGTTGGTTTTTGTTCTTTTTTGGAACAGTGTCTTTCTATGTATCGTCAACAGTCCTGGAACTCGTATGCAGACCAGCTAGCCTTGAGTTCATAGAGATCTTCCTATTTCTTCTTTGTGCATGCTGAGATAAAAGGTGTGGCCCACCAGATCCGTTTTTAGTAATTTTTATCTTTAAAATAATAGTCTCTAAGCATTATCATTCAGTCATTTTGTTTATAAAAGTTCCATAATCTTTGGTTTATAGTAAATGTCAATAAATATGCATCTGTATTTTATAGTGCTAGTGATTGAATCCCCAAGGCCTAAAAAACACTAGGAACGTACAAATAAACTAAGTCCCAGAAGTAAATACAATTTGAATGAGGGAATGGATAATACAGATATGAATGACCTATGTTTTGTTCCAGATAAACAAAATAAAAATACTCTTCCTAAACTTTGTTGTTGTTGTTTAACTTACAAAGAAACTTACAAGAAACTGCCTCCTCAGTTAAATCAGGTCTTATTTTAAAAAGACTCACAATCCTTTCTGTTTGGTTAAGAGTCATGTGACTATGTAAAAGACTTTGATTGCCAGCTAATATTGTTAAGACTTGGATATGGCCATTCTAATAATTGTAAAGATAGTAAAATAATTGTAATGAAAGATTGCCTTTACTGCTCACCTAAAAAAGTTTCAATTATGTTTTATGTTTATGCTTTCTTGTGAGAGAAGACTTGAATACACAGTCCAGTTGTTTAACCAAGAAAAGAAAATACAGTAAGATAACCTTCAGATCTCTTCTCCCCCACTTACTGTCTTCTTGGAGTATATTGTTATTCTTAGATGCCTGTAAATATGAAGATAAAAATCATATTTTCTTGATGTTTAAATTATGTGAAAGATAATATTTTTCCACATCCTGTCATCAAAAACTTAGTTGATGAATTATAGCTAAATGTTTTTTACTTATTTTAGTACTTTCTGTGAGGTGATTGGTACTGAATAATGAAAATATATGATTGGACAAAGCTGGGGTGCAGAATAATTAGTGTCTCAGTTAAGACATAAATTAAGCCTAATGGAATGGCCTTTTAAAGTCCTGTTTTAATTACAATTTGAAGTCACAGTGCTTAGGAATGTTAGGTATTAACTTTTGACCTTTGGTAACACAGATATGTACAGTCATTTTCTGTTTAATTTTCAGGAATGAGTTTTGTAAAAGTTGAGTCTTCAGTATCTTTCCATTGTTCCATTATTAATTTTACTTTATTATTGATAATTGTTTCATGAACATGAGAGGCTTATTAAGTTATTGGTTTCTTGTTGTTTCTATTCATGTCCTTCTTAAGTACTTACTCATTCAGATTGAGTGCGTATAGTTCACCTGTGACATTGTTCTGCCCGCGTTCACGGAGTTGGTCAGCAGAGTGAAGTTTCTGCACAGTGAAGCTTGCCTAGGCAGTGGGTATGAGCATGTGTGGGCTAACCTAGGAATAAAAGCTGTAAGGAAATGAATAGGATAGAAACTGATATTTTCAATGTGGTGACCAAAAAGCAATCAATCTGAAAGGAACAATTGGAGCAAAAATTTGAATGAAATTATGTTAATATCTAGGGAAAGAGCAGTTTCCATCTGATGGATAGCAAGTATAAAAACCTGTAGATGATAGAGTATTTGGTGTGTTCCAAGAACAGCAGGAAGTTATTTGATAAAGATGTAAGGAATACAGTAGATGAGGACACAGAAGCCAGCTCTTTTTGGACATAGAAATTATGATTTTTATCTAAATGGATATAAGCTTTACTGTGTAGTGCAGGTTGGCTTGAAGCTTGTGATCCTCTTGCCTCTGCCTCCACTCTATTGGCAGTTACAGGTGGATATGTTTTCCTTATTGGAGGATTTAGGTGAGGAGACTGTTACTAGCTTGGACAGGATTACTGCAGAGGCACATGGGAGGACAGGAGACATAGGTGTTGCAATAGAGGAAGTAGAGAATCAGGTAGAACCCGTGATAATAGTTCTTGCCAGAGGGCATGGCTGTTTGGATTGGGGCAATTCCAGAATTATAATTCTGTGAGAGGGTAGAGCTAGAGACAGAATCTAGGGCCTTCTATATGGTAGACAAGAAGTCTACTGGTGACCTTCACCTCCAGCTCATCAATTCTGAAATTCTTTTTCAGGATTGCTGAATATTTACTGATTGATCTGATGTGGAACACAAGCTAAAGAAAGAACTTAGAAATAATTCTGAGGCCTTTATGCTGGATAATTGGGTGAATAATGGTGCCAGTAAGATCTGATGTCCATATGGTAAAATAGAGCCTAAACGATGGGCTTATAAGTAAAGATCAGAAGTGAAAATTTGGATCTGGGGTTTGGAAGTGTTCTTTTCTGTGGTGCTAACTTGGTGACAGGGAAATGCTGGTAGCAGTCAAGGCAGAGTCAGTCCGAGGACTGAATCACTTGGGAAGAGTTGTTTTCAGAAAAGAAGAAAACAGCCACAGGAAGTGAGATGATGCTGCCATGGAGATAAAGGAGAACCAGTAGAGGGTGCTATCCCAGAAGCCACTAGAAGAAGTGTTTTTTTGTGTTGAAGGCTGGGCAGATACCTCAATCATAAAGGCCCTGACTTTGGTCTCTAGAACCCATTTTTAAAAGAGTCATGGATGGTAGAAGAAGTTTATATGCCAGCACTGGAAAAGTAGAGACAGGGCTCGCTGGGGCTTCCTGGCTAGCTTGCTTAGCCTGCCTAGCCTGCCTAACCTATCTAGCCAGCTTGGCCAATTCCAGACCAATGAGAGACCCTGAATCAACAAAACGTTGACAAAGCCAGAGGAACAAAATCTGAGGTTTTTCCTTTGTTGTACATATGCATGATGCATACATAAGTACACATGCATCCAAACACAACTTCACCTGTGTACACATAAATGGATGCATGCATAAGTACATGTACATCCACATACAGCTTCACCTGTGTACACATGCACATTTATACATGTATACATTTATAAGTAGACACATATCCACACATAACTTCACCTATATACACATGCAGATGCATGCATAAATACACGTGCATCCACATACAGCTTCACCTGTGTACACATGCACAGATGCATACATAAGTACATGTGCATCCACACACATCTTCATCTGTTTTGAAAAATCTCATTGTTTCATGATTAAATATTTTGCTTATTTTTGACATATAGCTAACTACTTTCAGGCCTAATGTAAGCATTTGTTTGCATATGAGTAGTATAGTCTCTATGTTGATTTTGTCAGGATCTCAGCACTTCCAAGAGCATAAACTTTCTGAGCATTTGTTGAAGCGTACATAATCTGAGAATTTTTTTTATATGAGCATTGTAATATGTGAGCTTCAATCACCTGTTTCTGTACAGAGAATGTTTACTAATAAAGGGAGGTGGAGAAATAGCTCAGCTTCTAAAAGCACTTAGTCCTTTTCTAAATGACCTAGTTTTGGTTCCCGGCACCTAATTCAGGTGGCCTTTGACCATCTAGCTCCAGCTGCAGGGGCTGTGACACCCTCTTCTGGCTTCTGTAGGCACCTGTACTCAGTTGCATAATCACCCACACATAGGCATACGTATATACATAAAAGTTTTTATTTGTTTTTTGTAAAAAGTAAATTTGTAGGGATGTCAAGATGGTTCATTGGTTAAGAGCACTAGCTGCTTTTCCAGAAGACGTGAGTTTGATTCCTAGCACTGACATGACAGCTCACAACTGCCTTTATCTCTAGTTCTTAGAGGTCCTATCCCCTTCACTGGCTTCCTTGAATGCAAGTAGTGCATGGACATACATATATACAAAGTACACATATGCATAAAATAAAAGGTAAAATGAGGCATTTAGTAAATTAGAGTAGATTTTCCTGCCATGTTGAATTGTCCATTCTCAATAAATAAAACTTTGTTATCAGTACTGAATTTGCTAAAAGGTTATTTTTAGCTCATTTTGTTATTTAATGATCTTTTCATTCCTTAAATATTTAAACAACTGACAGCTGGGGAGCCTACATGGGACCGAACTAGGCCCTCTGAATGTGGGTGACAGTTTTGTAGCTTAATCTTTTTGTGGGGCCTTGGCAGTGGAATCGGGATTTATCCCTGGTGCATGAACTGGCTTTTTGGAGCCCATTCACTCTGGTGGGATGCCATGCTCAACTTTGATGCAGTGAGAAGGGGCTTGGTCCTGCATCAGCTTGACCTTCCAGACTTTGTTGACTCCCTATGGGAGGCCTTACCCTCTCTAAGGAGTGGATGGGGGTTGGGGAGCTGTGGTTGATATGTAAAATGAATAAAAAAAAATTTAAACAATTGTGTCCTATAAATGAGCCATGTATGTTATAAAATTTGAAGAAATGTGTCTTAACTTCTTTATATTTAAGAATTTTTTTACCATCTGGTTATATTTTTCCTGTGATTGGAAGTTCAATATTCAACATAAGAATGTTGGAAAGACTCAGATAGTTAGTCTGTCGAATTGCCAATCTGTATGTGCTTGTAAAAAAGGGCTTCTGGTGCAAGTTAATGGAGGCAGAGTGCTCTCAGTTCAAAGATCACCAACATCACTTTAACTGACAGTTCTTGAAATCCACATTGGGCTCCTTTGCCACCTTGGCAGCATTCATCACATTCCCCCTGCCCTCACTGGACAGAGGTGGGAGCTCCACGTGCTTGTACGACTGCACCTCCGGGTACTGCATCATGCTTTACCGCAAGAGTGGCTCACTTTATTAGTGTTGCTAGCAGTTTTGTCAAGCTGTGTATTTGAAGGAATCACAGTGGGTTTCTTGCTGTCCTATTCAGCAGGAGTAGTTGCATTGCAACTAAATCTTTAGTGACCTAAAATTATATAAATGTAAAATATAATCAGCTCAGGATTGCTTAACCACCAACTTCCTTCTCTGAATATTTAATATTTTGAAGATTTCTACTGTTGAAGAAAAAGATCCAGTTGGCTTATGCTCCATATCACACTGAAAATGCATGCATTCATTTGTTCCTCAAGTTTAGAACTTTGACAAAATTGTTTCAATTTGAATTTGTCATATGTAGACTAAAAGGTTAAATAGAACTGGCAAAGTAAGCAGATGAAAGCAATAATGGTTAAGTGTGTGTGTGCGCGCGTGAGTGTGCGTGCATGCATGTGCATGGCATGTGTGTGTCAAGGTATGTATGTGTGATTGTGTGTGTATGCCTCCTACATCTTAGTTCTTTCTGACACACTGTAGAAGGTTATAGATCTACATCTTAGTTCTCTCTGACACACTTTCGAAGGCTATAGACTCCTACATCTTAGTTCTCTCTGATTCACACTGTAAAAGGTTATAGCCTCCTACACCTTAGGTCTCTCTGATTCACACTGTAGAAGGTTATAGCCTCCTACATCTTAGTTCTCTCTGATTCACACTGTAGAAGGTTATAGCCTCCTACATCTTAGTGCTCTCTGATTCACACTGTAGAAGGTTATAGTCTCCTACATCTTTGCCAGTTTTCATGCATTGTCTCTTCCAGATTAATTACTAATTTATATGTATTTATGTTGAGTATTTTGAATTTATGAACAGGAAAACAGGGCTGATGCATTTGTTACAACCAAAGATTTCCCATATCTTTGTACATGGAAGTATAGTCTGGTTTTCCATTTCTGGTATTTTTTTAAAATATGCGTGTATATATATTAGAAATGTTTTCTACACAGGTATGCATTTCTTAGTTTCTGTTATAATATTTTATATTTTTATGCAATTGGTTGTTGTCAGTGGTGATAAATATGAAAGCTATAATTTTTGGTTATATATGTGGCCTCCTTCCTACTTTCTTAAATTGTACTCATGATACTTGTTGATGCAATCATTGTTTCTCCCTTAAGAGTGAACAGTTTATCCTATGCACATGTTGACAGTATTTTTTGACATATTTTTCATCCTTAACACCTCTTATTCTGAGAACTTCTGTTTACTCTGGTGGTAAGAGTCTTAATAGCAGGTAGCTATGTCTCATTCCTGACCTCAGTGAAAATGGTCCCGTGTTTCCCTACTGAGTACTATTTTAGCTAGTGCTTCTCATTATTTATTGAGACAAAAAAGATTTCTAGAAAGAATCTAGAGGCAGGGAAATGGCTCAGTGAGTTTCTTAGTCACTGTTCTGTTGCTGTGTAGAGATACCGTAACAAAGGCAGCTTATGTAAAAGAAAACAACTGGGGGTCTTGCTTACAGTTTCAGAGATTAGTCCACTATCATCATGAATAGCATGGCAGGCAGACATGGTGTTGAAGTAGCTGAGAGTTCTTCATTGTGATCCACAGACAGGAAGTGGGGGGGCGGGTGTTCTGGACCTGACACCGACTTTTGAAAGCTCAAAGCTCACCCCTAGTGACCGTTTCTCCAAGTTCACACCTACTCCAACAAGTGACCGTTTCTCCAAATTCACACCTACTCCAACAAGTGACCATTTCTCCAAGTTCACACTTACTCCAACAAGGTCTTAACTCCTCAGTCTCATTCTTCTCATTTAGTGCCGTTCCTGATGACACGCATTGATAAGCATTCAAATATTTGAACCTATCAGGGCTATTCTTATTCAAACCACCACAGTCAGTAAAATACTTCCTACCAAAGCTTGAGAATATATGTCAGTATCCGTATAAATGTCGAGCTGGGCCTCACACTTATAATCCCAATGCTGGTAAGTTGGAAACAGGATTCTCTGGCCTACCCGGCCAGCCAGTCTAGTAGAATTTGCAAGCTCTGCTTTTAGTGAGAAACGCCTATACTAAAATATAAAGTTGACAGGTCTCAAAGAAGACACACTTTGTCTTCCTTTGACCTCATCCCCCACAGATACTCTTTGTCCACACACCCCCATATAGTCTTTGTCCACCTCTGACCACATCCCCTACTCTGTGGAGTGAGTACCAAATATTTTTTATCTATATTTTGAATGTTCAAATGATGTAATCAAACCCATGTACTCACTAAACCATTTTTATTTTCTTTCTTAGCAACAAGGTCAATGTCCTAGATTCCACTAATTTTGATTAGTGCATATAATTGAGTTTCACCAATGTCAGAAATGGTTTCTGCTCTCACAACATCATCTGCCATTCACCATGCATTCTCTTATCTCATCATTTGTGTGCTGGATGCTAGCCTTCAAGGTGATACCAAGTGCTGCCTGTGATATCTGGTTCCTCAATTACTGAGTCCCTCAATTACTGTCCACTAGAATGCTGTTCCCTCCTTCCAACTGTCACTAGAAGGCAGTCTTAAAATCTGAGACTGACTCTGTTTGCTGCTTGCATGAAGATCTGGCTCAGTGTTTTGGCCTTTTCTGAAGTCAAGAGCCTGCGTTATTAGCAGTGTTTCTTCTACTTCTGTGTCACAGAGAAAGCTCATTCTGTTGTTTAGAAGTCATGGAATTCTGTAATGTTACTTTGTATATTTATAGTCAGCTGGTGTTTAACAACTTTGTCATCCTTATTGTGCAGGCCAGACAGTGACACAAAATGTTGGTTCAATTTAGAATTTTTAAAGCAGTGTTTTAGAAAATAGTATATGTGCTACCTATTTCAAATATTTTAGGTGAGAAGTACATTTCATTAAATCTTCTAAAGTAAAATTTTGAGAGATTAAAAATTGTAAACAATAAGTTTTTATTCAATCTTGTTTGTTAGTCCTCCAATATTGTAAATTTGTCATAATTATGGAAGCTTAAAGTGTCTGCAGGTTACAAAGAATTTTGAAATTTATATGATTCTTACAAAATCTTAAATATGAGTAAGAAAGATGTTTCCAGTGTTCTTTTATTGCATGTTGTATGTCTGTGCACGTGTGTGCATGAGCCATTTGATGAGATCAGAGGACAACCTGTGGCAATCAGTTTCTTCTTCCACCATTTGTGTTTTCAAGTTAGACTCAGGGCATCAGGCACACTTACCCACTGAGACTCTTTTCAAGTTAGACTCAGGGCATCAGGCACATTTACCCACTAAGAATCTTTTAATACAAAAGGTGGATTTTCTATGTTAGAAAATCAAGGCTTGCTCATTTAATAAGTACTCTTATTTATTCACTAATGAAAAGGACCTGGGAACAGTATAGGAAGACTTATGTTCTTGCTTTGACTCTTATTGGGCAAATTATCTTGACACAGCCACTTAACCTTCCCTGATATTTTACTTTCACATCTGAGAAATGAATTCATAGGGAAAGCCAGTGTAGTGAGTGAACATGCATTGTGTTTTCAACAATTAAAATGCTATCACTAGCGGTAAAAATGTAGAATCAAGTCAGCAAATTCATAAAATATTAATAAAAAAATAAGATTGGCATCTGTTGGGTTTGCATAATAAATACCATTCAGTGTTTCTGCACAGTTGAAACTTGCTAGAATCATTAGAAACCACTTTATTTTTTGAGATTTTTTTATATTGCCCCCTCTGATTCTGTTGACCAGTGTATAGTGATTATCTGACTAGTCGTTTGTTTGAATTTAATTTTATGATTAAAATGTAGATCATTTTTTACTTTCAAGGATATCTGTTGGGGAAAAACCCTCTAAAACTTTAAAGAGCTATTTGTGGTTTTGGCTTATACCTAGCAATTTGTCTTTAATAGTTTCTTCATCAAAACTGACATGTAAGATATTAATATATGTGTTTTTAGTTTAAGTGTTAGTAGAAAGCCATTGGCTACACAGAGTATTGTTACCTCATAGGCGCGAAACACATTGTTAAGCTCAGTTCTGTTTAAGAGATATAATTAGAGAAAATAACTTCTTGATTTACTGTAAAGATTGTAAATCACCCTAAAATCATAAAGAACATTAAAGAATAAAGATTGCTTATTTTAATACATATGAAAGAGTGAGAAATTTAGTTTTTTAAATCTTTTTAAAAATTTTATTGATTTTTATTGAGCTCTACATTTTTCTTTGCTCCCCTCCCTGCCTCTCCCCTCCCCCTTCAACCCTCTCCCAAGGTACCCATGCTCCCAATTTACTCTTCTTTTTGTACTTCCCATGTAGATTTGATCTATGTATGTCTCTTTTAGGGTCATCACTGTTGTGTAGGTTCTCTGGGATTGTGATTTGAGGGCTAGTTTTCTTTGATTTATGTTTAGAAGCCACTTATAAGTGAGGACATGTGATAATTGTCTTTCTGGGTTTGGGTTACCTCACTCAAAATAATGTTTTCTAGCTTCATCCATTTGCCTGCAAAATTTAAGATGTCGTTACTTTTTTCTGCTGTGTAGTACTCCAATGTGTAAATGTGGCACATTTCCCTTATCCATTCTTCAGTTGAGGGGCATTTACGTTGTTCCCAGGTTCCAGCTATGACAAACAATGCTGTTATGAACATAATTGAGCACATGAGCATAATTGAGCATCTATTGGATATATACCCAAAAGTGGTATTACTGGGTCTTGAGGAAGGTTGTTTCCTAATTTTCTGAGAAATTGCCACACTGACATCCAAAGGGGCTGTACCAGCTTGCATTCCCACCAGCAATACAGAAGTGTTCCCTCTTCCCCACAACCTCTCCAGCATAAGTTGTTATCAGTTTTTGATCTTGGCCATTCTTACAGGTGTAAGATGGAATCTCAAAGTTGTTTTGATTTGCATTTCTCTGATGCCTAAGGATGTTGAGCATTTCCTTAAATGTCTTTCATCCATTTTATATTCCTCTGTTGAGAGTTCTCCGTTTAGATCTATACTCCATATTTTTTATTGGATTATTTGTTCTTTTGATAACCAATTTCTTGAGTTCTTTGTATATTTTGGAGATCAGACCTCTGTCTGATGTGGGGTGAAGATCTTTTCCCATTCTGTAGGCTGTCGTTTTGTCTTGTTGACCGTACCCTTTGCTTTACAGAAGCTTTTCAGTTTCAGGAGGTCCCATTTATTAATTGTCTCTCTCAGTGTCTGTGTTGCTGGGGTTCTATTTAGAAAGTGGTTCCCTGTGCCAATACGTTCAAGTGTACTTCCCACTTTCTCTTCTATAAGGTTCAGTGTGGCTGGCTTTATGTTGAGGTCTTTGATCCATTTGGACTTGAGTTTTGTGCATGGTAATAGATATGGATCTATTTTCATTCTTCTACCTGTTGATATCCAGTTTTGCTAGCACCATTTGTCAAACATGCTTTCTTTGTTCCATTTGATTTTTTTTTTGCTTCTTTGTCAAAAATCAGGTGTTTGAAGGTGTGTTTATTAATATCTGGGTCTTTGAGTCAGTTCCATTCATCCTCCTATCTGTTTTTATGCTGATACCAGGCTGTTTTCAGTACTGTAGCTCTGTAGTATAGTTTGAAGCCAGGGATTGTGATGCCTCCAGAAGTTCTTTTATTGTACAGGATTGTTTTCGCTATCCTAGGTTTGTTGCTTTTTCATATGAAGTTGAGTACTGTTCTTTCGAGGTATGTGAAGGATTTTGATGGGCATTGCATTGTATCTGTAGATTGCTTTTGGTAAGATTGCCATTTTTACAATGTTAATTCTGCCTACCCAAGAGCATGGGAGATCTTTCCACTTTCTGCTGTCTCTTTTAATTTCTTCATTCAAAGATTTAAAGTTACTGTCATACAAGTCTTTCACTTGTTTGGTTAGAGTTACTCTGAGATATTTTATGCTATTTGTGGCTATTGTGAAGGGTGTTGTTTCTCTGATTTCTTTCTCATCCCATTTATCATCTGTGTACAGGAGGGCTACTAATTTTTTTGAGTTAATCTTGTATCCTGCTACATTACTGAAAGTATTTATGAGTTGTAAAAGTTCCTTGATAGAATTTTTGGGGTCGCTTATGTAAACTATCATATCATCAGCAAACAGTGATTCACCAGTATTTTATTTAGTATTTTTGCATCAATGTTCATGAGTGAGACTGTTCTGTAATTATCTTTCTTAGCAATGTCTTTATGTGGTTTGGGTATCAGGGTAATTGTAGCCTCATAAAAAGTGTTTGGCAATGTTTTTTCTGTTTCTCTTGTGTGGAATAATTTGATGAGTATTGGTATTAGTTCTTCTTTGAAAATCTTGTAGAATTCTGAGCTAAACCATATGGTCCTATGCTATTTTTGGTTGGGAGACTTTTGATGACTGTTTCTATTTCTTTAGCAGATATAGGTCTGTTTAATTTGTTTATCTGGCCTTGATTTAATTTTGGTAAGTGATATTTATCCAGAAAGTTGTCCATTTCCTTTTAAGTTTTCCAATTTTGTGGGGTATAGGTTTTCGAAATATGACCTGAGGATTCTCTGTATTTCCTCTGTGTCTGTTATTATGTCTCCCTTTACATTTCTGATTTTGTTAATTTGGATATTCTCTCTCTCCCTTTTGTTTAGTTTGGATAATGGCTTATATATTTTGTTGATTTTTTTTTTTGATCCAGTCTGATTGGTGTTCTGTAAGCTTCTTGTATCTTCATAGGCAGATCTTTCTTTAGGTTGGGTAAGTTTTCTTCAGTGATTTTGTTAAATATATTTTCTGTGTTTTTGAGTTGAACTTCTTCTCCTTCTATATCTATTATTCTTATGTTTGGCCTTCATGGTGTCCCATATTTCCTGGACATTTTGGGTTAAGCTTTTGTTAGATTTAATGTTTTCTTTGACTGATGAGTCTATTTCCTCTGTTGTATCTTCAGCGCTTAAGATTCTCTCTTTCATCTCTTGTGTTCTGCTGTTTATGTTTGTGTTTGTGGTTCCTGATCGTTTTCTCATGATTTCTGTTTCTATAATTCCCTCAGCTTGTGTTTTCTTTATTGTCTCTATTTCAGTTTTCAAGTCTTGAATAGTTTCTTTCATATGTTTGATTGCTATTTCTTGTTTTTTTTTTTTTTAAGGGATTTGCTGATGTTTTCCAATCTTTTGTTTGTCTTTTCCTCCATTTATTTTTGTGGGAATTACTCATTTCCTCTTTAAGAGTTTCAAACATTCTCCTGAAGTTATTTTTTTTTTAGTTCATTTTCTTCTGCTTTGTCTATATTTGGTTGTTCAAGTCTTGGTTTTTATAAGGTCTTTTGGTTTTACTGGTATTGTGTTGCTCTTTGTGTTGTTGCATGTCTTCTTACCTTATTTACTCAACTTTTTCTCTAATAGGTGTGGTTGGGGCTGTCTTTGATTCTGTTGATTAATCTTCTAGATACCAGTGAATCCAGGGCTCAGATGGTTGTTCCTCGTGGTACAGTCAGTGCCATGGTTCTAGTTACCCCTTTGGTCACTCTGTGTTCCTGGAGATTGCTCAGTGCTCCCAAGCTTTGCTCCGATCCCTTGGAGTTTGCTGTCTCAGGCCTGCTCTGGCCTAGGCTGTCAGCTCAGACCTGTTTCTGTAAATGTCCCTGGGCTGGATCTATTCCTGCAGAAGTCCCTGGCTTGTGGTTGATGTTGTGAAAGACTCTATACCTCAGAGTTTTTAGGCTCTGGTGCATCCAGACCAGCAGAGGTCCTGGCTCAGGCCTATTCCCTCAGAGGTCTCATGCCTGGACCCGCTGAGATCTCTTGTCAGAGTATTCCTAAGATAGCCTTTTCCTTTCTCTTTGTACCATCCCCTTCTAAATTTGGAGTTCAATTCTGGATGTGCGCATTGTGGCTTTATCTTTTAAAGCCCTTGACAAGAACAGGGGAAATGTCCCAACAAAGCTTCCCTCTAGGCCTGTTGTTGCCAGAGTTTCTATCAATAGTAATTGCCATGCATCTGTTCTAAGTCACTGGTCCCTCCCTCAGAGGGCAAGCCTGCCACCCTCACATCTCTGATGCTGTCATTCATATCTTTTGGGGGGAACCTTTAATTATCAATCTCAGAACATCCTATAAATCTTCATTAGGAAATTCCTTGTGAAGTTTTGCTGAAAAGTAGTTACTGTGAGCTGTGTGTGCAGCAGCTGTTTGCCTAAGTTAAAAAAAAATTGACCATTTTAATTTGTTTTAAAAATATCCACTGGCACCAGTTCTCATTACAGATGTGTGGTTGTAACATTTCATTTTTAAAATGTGTATCCATCTTTTTTCAGTTCCAAAGGAGTCCAAAGAAACCATCTCAAACCTTAAAAATAACCACTAAACCTACAGTGTTTTTGGTTTTTAAAAATTCTCAAGGGAGGACATTTTTTATCTTGGACCGAAGCTTCATGCAGGGTGGCCCATTTAAAAGAGGCCCTGTGCACAGCCACGTTATTAAATGGGAACGTCTTAAATGGGCCACCCTGTAAATCAGGCTTTCTCCAGTGGGTATTTACTCCCTGCACACTGGAGAGTTTGGTGCAAGTTTTCAGTTGCTGTGCTTGGTAAACAACCCTGCAGCATAAATGTGCACATCCAGGTGATATGGAGTAGTGAAGATCTGAATTCAGACATTGGGCAGAAACTCCAGGTTCACCCTGTGCAATGTCATATTTCCAAGATCTTCTGGAAATTCTGGCCAGCATTATGCAGAGCTCCTTTTTGAAAAGCTTTTTAATGGATGAAACACAAGTACACTGAGAATAACTTTTGATTTAAATAGTAATACAACTTTGGATTTTCTTTTACTGGAAATCTTTTAAATCAGGACAGACATCTTTCCTTAAAAATACTATAGTGTATGTCGTACTTGATATTTTTAATCTAAAGATTCCCAACATCATATTCTTTTGAATTATATATGCATACACACACATGCATACACACAATCTGTTCCAGAATAATATCTTATTTGAGCAGTAATCTATGTAATTCAAATTTGGTGAAAGCCCATCCAAATTTTTAAGGAAAGAATATAATTTGAAGTCTGTATATTATATGTTATTCCAAGTTACTCAAATCACAAATCAAAACAAAAAGAGAAGCAAAAGAATGGGTAATTGGCACTGTATGAAAAAAGGCACTTTGCCAAGCCTTCGTCTATTATGTCCATGCTCGGTGAAGTGGTTTGAGACCCTCAGCATTCCTGCCATTTAACCTTCCACTGCCCAGAGCAGTGCCCCTTTTTTACCTGCAGTAAATCGGCTGCATGCTTTGTGATGTTCTGTCTTTGGTTTTGAGCCACCTGGGGAGTTTTCCTTAGGACCTGTATGGTGTCATGAGATAAGGAATTTTGAGTATTGGACCACACTGCCAGCAACAAGTATGGAGGTTTCTGTGTTTATGACTTCAGACTCAGGATAGGCTGCTCTATATCATGCATAGGTGATGGTGTTAATTAACCCTGTACACTTGATTGCATAGTTGATTGACTGTAGAATTTCTATCAAAGGTATCTTAATCTCCAGATTGTTCTTGGTGTTTCTCTAGCTTACCTACAAGGGATTTTTTAAAAAAAATTTTCTATGGGTTATACTTGATTGTTTTATTCTTAGAACATTTTAGGCCATTACAATTCGAGGATGCTGGTTAACAGCTTCCTGTAAAAAACAGCCATCATATTTTAATTCTATATATCATGGAAACTAGAGCTTGGAGGGCAGATGAGAAACAATCCCGAATAAAGAAAGGGTTTTGAAATTGGAATCCCAAGAAGGGTCAGTAAAACAAGGTGTCATGATGGTTGGTGTGGCCTAGGCTGATCATTTTCCTCTGGAGGAATGAAAAGAATTGCAAGTGAGAATTATAGTAGGCTGTTTGTTTGTGCGTTTGTTCGTTCATCTTTGTAGACATACTGCGCTCACGTCTTTAGAGGTGTGTTCTTTTAAAATAGAGTACAGATAGTTTGAGTCTGTTTCAATAGTCAGTTTTCTTCATTCTATAAAATTTAATTCAGCCATCTTGAACATGATAACAAAAAAGACCATGTCGCAGCTCTTGTAGGTAACCTCATGTTATTGTCTCACCTCACTTTCTACAAAATCTGTCAACCAAGCAGTGTTTCATTTATTCTTCCCTCACCCCGTAATGAAGTGACATTGTGCTACCAAACTTACTAACTAACCACTTAATGATTGTGTAAAAGTGTAACTAACAAAAATATAGTTTGTTTCCTTAAAACAAACTATATTTTTGTGTGATGTATGTGTGGTTATATGTGCACAAATTTGCACACATATGGACGCCAGACAAAAACATTGCATGTCTTTCTTTATCACTTTCCACCTTATTTTTGAGGCAGTGTCTGTCACTGAACCTGAAGCTCACTTTACTAGCCTGGATCCAGTGAACTCCCAGGATACTACTCTCTCCAACCCCAACACTGAGCTTTGCAGATACTCATGGCTATAACTAGCTTTGGAGTGGAAGCTGGCAGTTGGAATTTACGTTCTCATGCTTTCAGAAAATGTTCTCTTACCCACTGAGCCATCTCTCCAGATCCCTCTTTTATTTCTTAATGTCAAATTTAATCATGAAAAAGAACATAAAAGTGACATGGATCTAAATGAAGTTTTCACTTGCTTGTGCCCCCTCTGTTTGAATAGAGGGTGATTTTAGAGGTCATTACCTGACTTACTCAGGACCATTTAGCATTAAGGCCCCATGATACCTTTTGGATATTGAGGATTCAGGATTTAGTTACTGAGGGGACTCATCTCCTTCAGTCAGGATGTTTTCATTTTACACCAAGACAAGGTAGGTAAATAGGCCTTGTCTTTCCGTCTGCCTCTTAGCCATTGACAAATGGGAGCACACTTTTATTTTGAAGGCAGAAAAAGAGAGTTTGTGGCTATATCATGCATAGAAAGTTGATTTAATTTTAATGGTGACACTTACCTATAATTCTGGCACGTGTGAGGTGGAGGATTAAGGACCAGGAATTCAAGGTTATTCTTGTCTGTGTAGCAATTTCTAGGTCAGCCTGGGCTACATGAATTCCTGTCTCAAAAAAGTAAATGAAATGAATCTAGATATAGCATTTCGGGGAGAAGCTGCATTGTTCTTCCTTCTCGGGTTTGACCATGGTCCTTGGCTTTTGGCTGCATGACTCTCATCACATTGCTTTCTTCTTATAAGTGTTCATGTTGTTTTTAATCTGTGTCTCTTGTGCATTTTTCCCTTTTTAATCGGGCTACTTATTGTATTGGATTAGAACCTACTTGAGTGTCAGTGTTTTACATTTTCCTTTATAAAGATCCTGTTTCCAGGGCAATCATACTCCGAGGTACTGGATGTCTTAGTTTATTTTCTATTTCCATGATAAACACCATGGCCTAATACAACTTGGGGAGGAAAGGGTTTATTTCACCTTACAGCTTTACAGTCTATCATGAAGGGAGGTCAGGGCAGGAACTGAAGCAGAGGCTACATCGTGGCTTGTTCTCCATGGCTTGCTCAGCTTGGTTTCCTGTAGCACTCAGGAACACCTGCCCAGGGTGACACTTTCCACAGTGAGCTGGGCCTCCCACATAAGTCATCAACCAAGGAAATGCATCACAGGCTTGCCAACCAGTGTAGGCATTTTCTCAATTGAGGTTCCTTCTTCCAAATGACTTTAGCTTGTGTAAAGTTTGACACAAAAATATCCAGTAAAGCTGCCTATGTTTGTCCAGCATGTTTAACTAAGAATGCATTTTTCATGTTTTTTTGAATTCTTGTTAAATATCCAAAAGAAGAGTAGTATTTCATGACCTATACTATTCAGATTTTAGAGTCCATTCACACAGTTGAACTAGACCATGACTGCTCGTATTCATGCATTTCTGTATTGCTGCTTCTGCCCTATGGTGAGCTGTGGATTTACAACAAAGGCTTTATGATCTTTTTCCAGAAAAGCAAGATAATAAATGACTCCTGAATTGAAACAGTGGCTTTCCCCCTCGTTCATTAAAATGGGTTTTAAGTAAATGTAGTAATATATTTTCAAATTCATTTTAAACGTGCATAATTTAAAGTGTATTTTCTAGGATTTCATATATTCTGTTGTCTCAGTACAGTTTTATGTTAGACCAACTGAAAATAAAACTTGTGCAAGCACTTAGGAGTGCCCAAACTGTATATAGACCAAGGGCTCGGCTTTTTTTTTTTCAGTGTTGTATGAGAGAATATTGCTGAAATGAATTAAAATGCTCTATAGCTTGTGGTCTATGTATGTAAATGTGCACACACATGTATGTAGTGGGCATTGTAGTTGGGAACCCAATTAGGAAACAGGGTTTATTTCAACGTTGGCAGGTACAATTTTGGAGTTCAGCTCTATAGTCAGTAAACTTAGTTAATAAGGGATGTTTAACTCCAGTTCTCAAACATGTAAACATCTAGAAACTATATACTCCATTCATTGCTCTAGCTTTAGCGTATTTGAGAACTTGAAGATTGTAGATAATTACTGTTCACTGAGTCTGAAAGAATAGTCTAAATGAAATTTAAATCTAGAAAATATTGTTGAATTAAAAAAATCTCCTATGGATCTTCAACAGTAGTCCCAGTTTTCCCTCTCTATTGCTTAGAAATAGTACCATTTTGTGGAGCAGAAAGGATGCTCTGGTGCCGTTGTTCTAGTGCCTGTGTGCTGATTTATTCTTGTTTAATTAAGTGAGCTTTTAAAATCTTGTTTGATTTTAAGAAATAGTTACACTGAATTAAACTAGCAGTTTTTCTATTGTAGTAATATTGTTACAGACAGCATTGTTGGTTTTCTTCTCCCTTGCCCATTCCTACCCCACCCTGACCCCAGATTACTGTAGGCTATTTTGTTTTAACAGCATAGTAAAGGTGACAGTGACAATTATGTGAAAATATAATAACAGTAAATATATTAGATTTTCTCTTTTGAGATTGAAACTTATATATGTAAAAAATCCATTATCTCACTTTAGTTCTTTTGTTATTTTGGTTTTGAAAAGAAAAGCTCATGTTTACTTGATTGATTTTTTTTTTTTTTTTGTAACTTGGGAAAATCAGCAGGTAGAGATGACGTGTGTGAATTTGGTGTAGAATGGAATAATAGGTTATGAAGATTTTATGTGAAAACTCTGTTTTGAATCTTGTAGTTATGACTGATAGGCTTGGACAGCACGTAAACTAAATACATGGGCTTTGGAAGTCTGGGGAGTGGGCAGAAGGCTAGGTGTCCCGCCAGAGAGAACACAAGTTATGTGATACTCTGGTTCTATATAGATACAGTGAGAGACAAGTTGTTCACATTCAGGTCCTGGATTTCTCTTGGACCCAGGATATATGGCCACACACTGTTTCCTCAGAGCTGAGCAAGTGTTTTCTCTGTAAAGGAGAAGGAACGTTCTCAGACTGAAAGGGGATGTGTCAGCGACAGCAACACTCCAGCCATTACTCCCATAGACTCTTATGGAAATCGGAGATACAGACAAGATCTTCACCATCTCTGAGATCTCAGAGACCCTTCTCTGCCTGTCCTCTATACATGGACTAGGAAAGGCATTCAGTATTAAGCTGCCAAAAAAATTATACCCTCAATATTAATAATAGTTGCATACCTAATTAACCCATTTCCTAGTCAAAATTTTAATCTCTATAGTACCTGTATTATGTTGCATTTATTGGTGATGTGATTAGTCTTACACCTATTGTTGTAGAATTTCTAAAGTGTTTTTTTAAGGTAATTAAAAGTTTGTGGGTGTGCACCTTGTATGCAGTGTCCTAGGAGGTCAGGAGAGAGTGTTAGATCCCCTGGAGCTCAAGTTAAGGGCAGTTTTGAGCATCCCAAAGTGGGTGCTGAGAACTGAACTTGGATCCACTGGCAGAGCATCAAGCATTTTTAACTGCTGAGCCATCTCTCAAGCCCCATTACTGAAGTATATTTTTAACAAGGTTTTAACCTAGGGAAAGTTTTGCTATTACAGAGTGGTGTCTAAACTTGGTCATGTCCTTTCCTTACAAGCCTCTACTACTGACCTGCACTCACTCAGTGGTGCAAGTCTCAAACCCCACATCGAAGAGACTGTAGTGTGGCCTCATTCCAACCTGCCCTCCCATTTCACCTTTCCCCCCTATCCACACTCATCAACTCTGAGTTTCTCTTATTTTTATGTGATTTATAGGTAATGGCATCATGGTTGCTTATAATTTACATAATTCCAATTTTTGTTTTAATTTATTCTTTTCTCATACAATACACCCCAGCCATAGCTTCCCCTACTTCCACTTTTCCCAGTTCCATCCCACCTTACCTCTCCCCTAGATCCAACTCTCACCTATCTCCTCTGCCACTCAGGGACAGGAACTGAACATGGCACAAGTTACAATAATACCAGTCATAAAGCGTAATATCAAGGCCGGGCAAGACAACCCAGTCAGAGGAAAAGGGTCCCAAGAGCAGGCAAAAGAGGATACCCTACTCCCACTGTTAGGAATCCCCCCAAAACACCAGGCCAACAACCATAATATATGGAGAGGACCTAGCAGAGACTCACGCACACTCCACATTTGCTACCTCAGTCTCTATGAGCCCCCATGAAGCCTGCTTACTTGATTCACTGACCTTGCTCAGGTGTTTTCAAACCCTCTAGCTCTTTCATGGGGGTTCCAGAGCTCCCAAGGGGAGGGATGTGATGGAGACCTCAAACCTGGGCGCTCTCTCTCTCTCTCTCTCTCTCTCTCTCTCTCTCTCTCTCTCTCTCCCTCTCTCCCTCCCACCAAATGTTTGGCTCTGGGTCTTTGTATCTGGTCCCATCAGTGCTGGGACTGTTAAAATATGTTCTTGAGACTTTTAAAAAGCAAGGTTACTTTCATGGTGTGTGTGTGGGGGGGGAGTGTGTGCATGTACAAGCCTGAGGTTAACACAGACTGCCTTTATTGTTCTCCACCTTGTTCTCTGAGGCAGAATCTTTCTCTGAATCTGGAACTCTTTTATTTATTCTAGTCTAACTATTTAGCTTGCCCCCAGGAACCCCATCTCCTCCCCTGAGGGCTGGCAGTACAGGCTGATGCCATGCCCACCAGGCTTTTATGTGGATGCTGCAGATCCTGAAGCCTATCTGTCATCAAGCATGTTGATCACGTTAACCATTGAGTGAGCTCTCCAGGCATTAAACTCAACTGAGTACAAACAAGTCATTTGTTTACATTCGACTTTAAAGATAATTCTTAATTATGTGCTTAATAATGTGAAAAGCTTTGATTTTCCAGTGCTTTATTCTCCCCATCATTATACTTTAGCTGCTGTGTTCTTTACACAAGATTTGCATTTCTGCATATCCCACATTTAGGTGTCAGTATGTCTTCCAGAAGCCTACTATAAGCTACTCCATTTGGATAATGCTCTTGTTGTCTTTAACCTCATTCCATTGTTTTCATGGTAGATGCTGAACTAGCCTAAATCTCTAAGTATTGATGAAGCATCATATTATGAAGTAGTCAGGAGTTCATTTTTAGAGCTTGTAGAAAGAATACTGGGAATGGAAATCCATCTGATGCCATCCATTGACTATTCACCCTTGGGCCATCTAGACCTGGAATGGAAATAGTAATAGTTATATAAAGGTTCTTATCCAGATTCTCATTTACCGTTCTGATATAAATCATTATTAATACGTTTCCTTGAAGTTGGTATCTGTGACGATGACGATATGTATACATGTATACTCTGGTGGTTGCTAAGTACACAGAACAGTTGGCCCTCTACATCCATGGGTTTCCTATCTGCGGGTTCATCTTCAGACTCTGGTCATGCTCCTAAACAATGCTGTATCATAATTCCTTATGTAGCATTCATATTGTAGGAGCTAATCTCACAAAGGGCATATCCAGGCTCTGTGCAAATGCTGTACTTGTTTTACATAGGACGTTAGTTGTCCTCACATCTTTGTGTCTATGTGAATCCTGCAACTGGTACTCTGCAGATACCCAGGGGCAACAGTATGTTTTTACTGATATTTTTAGTATACTTAGATGCCCTCATACGGTCACAGAAAGCTTGTTAAAGTATAGACAAAGCTTTCAATGGTACAGCTTAATATATGATTTTAATGATAATTTGTGTAGACTTGTATAAAAAGTTATTTATACATACCAAAATCTGAAATTCTGGTCTATAATCTAAAATGAAACCAAAAGATCATTTAATATATGCTGTATGTTTATTCTCAATAGAATCATAACATGTAATTATATCTTAACATCTTTCTCATGTCATCACTTTTTTATACATGTTCAGAGAATAAATTGAAACTGCATTTTTTTCTGGGTATACTAAATTCCATTTTGATTTGAAGAATATTGTTGAGACTAGAGATAAATGTTTTCTTTATTTTCTCTGAACAAAAGTGACTGATCATTGTTTAGTTTACATATTCTATAAAGACAGTTGTCTTGTATGCTTTATGATTTAAATTGAATCCTTTTCTGAATAAGCAAATGGAATATATTATGTAGTACAACTGGAATATATTATGTATTTTCCTTTTGGCAGTCACAGATATTTGTACAATTAATTTTCAAATTTCTTTAGTAATTCTACAATGACTTTGCAGTGATTTCCTCATTTGTATCTTAATTTACACACCCTTGTATTGTTCAGGACTAATGCTTTGGCTTTTGTGAATAAAATTACCAGGAGAAAATCTATGCATGGCAGTTTTATTAATTAAATGATGTTAGAAATTATGAACTTTTTTTCTAGAATGCTGCTTATAGGAAATATAATTACATTAGGATTTTGGCATAATTTTGCCTCACTTTTAAAATTGTTGTGGAGGAGCACTGGACTGAGCTCCTAAGGTCCAGCTGAAGAGCAGAAGTAGGGAGGATATGAGCAAGGAAGGCAGGACCATGAAGGGTTGGTCCACCCACTGAGACAGTGTGCCTGATCTAATGGGAGCTCACCAAAGCCAGCTGGACTGGGACTAAAAAGAGTATGTGATCAAACTGGACCCTTTGAATGTGGCTGACAATGGGGGCTGACTGAGAAGCCAATGATAATGGCACTGGGATTTGTCTCTACTGCATGTTCTGGCTTTTTGGGATCCTATTCTATTTGGATACATACCTTCCTAAGCCTGGATGTAGGGGGGAGGGCCTTGGACTTCCCACAGGGCAGGGTACCCAGCCCTCTCTTAGGACTGGAGGGGGAGCAGGGAGGGTGAGTGGAGCAGGAGGGAAGTTGTAGGAGGGGAAGAAGTGGAAATTTTTAATGGTATTATTTTAAAAAGCAATAAAAATTAAAAAATAAACAAAATTGTTGTGGGAAGGATGATTTTAGTCAGGAGACACTTTTAAAAAGATGATCAGCTTTTTGCACTAATTTAAAATTTTTTGTTTGTTTTGAAACAGGGTCTCACTCTGTAGACCAACTCAGAGATCTGCCTGTCTGTGCCTCCAGTGTGCTAGGTTTAAAGGTGTGCACCATCATACCCAGTAAACACTCTAAAGTTATCAATCTTAAGAAAATTCTGGATGTCTGATTACTAGGGACTTGAATGAGTTCACAGTTCATATATAATTTTTCTTCATCTGGGGTGATGCCATGGCATGGGGTAGAAATTTTAGCAGAATGTTGAATGCCATATTACATGCCGCCTTTATGGACAAGATGGAGAAATGACTCACAGTCGGTCATAAAGCTAGCTCACTCTTCACAGTCCACAACAGTATTGACTGTGGGATCCATTGTCTATATTTGGCTTGTTCTCCATGTAAGTTAGAGGGCTGTTTTGTTTCTTTTGTTATTTATTTATTAAAATCTGAGGAATTTTTCTATTCAAATCAAAACTTAAACCTCAATACATAACCAAACGAATACTAACCTGCTTTGACTCAATAGAGAATTGACAGTGGTGGTCTTTGGGAAAGTCTCCCCAAGGCTGTAGCAGTTATTCTGAGACCTTGTCTTGTGACTCTTCCTGCGGAGACACAGATTCTGTTCATTCTAGAAAGGGCACTGACTACAGGGCCAAGAAATAATTCAGCAAGTCTGGGTTGCTGGACCTGAGAGCTTATTGAGGTTACTTAAGAGCATGGATGACTTCGAGGCAGCTATGTCAGTGGCTGGTTGCCCCAGAAAGCCACACTCTGGTGTTGTCTGCACAATACACAGGCAGTTCAGCAGTAGAGCGTCAGGGATTGCCTTGCTTAATATGACCTTGTGACACTCCTGACTCCCTGAAGTCCCTGCCTGGTAATGTACATTATCCTCACTTCTCTTTCTAGGAAGGTCTATTTCAGTTCTGAGGAAATGGCTATACAACAGACCTGCATGCTAAGAAGTGAGAAATGTTGGACCTTGACGGGAAACCTGAGGTCTGGTGTCAGTTAGGTCTTTGCATAGATTGCCCTGGGCAAGGGATGGGAATAGGGGGTTATTGTCAGAGGACATAAAGTTCTTGGTTACAAGAGAAAAGTATTGTATTGTATTAATGAGCATACTACTCTGTAAGTTTACTAAAAAAAATCATAGAATTGTGTACTTTAAGCAATCAAGTTTGCAGGCTATGTAAATAATATCTCAAGCTGGTTTTTAAAGATACTCTTTAGCAGACAAAACTTTTGGAAACAATGCTTATTCAAAGTTTTGAAAGTAGGATTTTATATTTTCATGTAAGCTGATGTCTAGAAGTTGGTAAAGAAACAGAATTCTACTTACGTAGAGAGCATCTCCCCAAAAGGCAAAGGTCAGGCACAGTAATGGCAGCTTAGAGAGCAGTAGGTTTACATGGCACAGTGTACATAATAATGCCGGGCACATGCAAATCTCAATGTGTATTTGTGACTTAAAGGAAAGCAGACATCAATAAAGACGTGTGTATAAATGTTGAGTCTGATAGAGAAAGAGGCATGGGCACTAAGATATATGCAAGTGACTTTTGTACAAGTCTTTGATTTTATCTGTTGGTTAAAAGTACCTCAGGATAAAAATGAAACAAGAGGGATAAGGCTAATTAGGTTTATGAGAGCAGGATTCTCAAACACTGTATCAGAAATATTGAGATCATTCAGCACAGGAAATCAAATCCATTGCTTCTTCCCAGGAGCATACTTGTAGGAAGTTTCTTGGAGGTGAAGATGCTTAATCTCCTGTTGTGAGAAAGCATGGCAGTTCTGTATTGGCATTCTGGAGATTGATGTCCTCTATAGAAGAATCTCTATGAGAAGACACACTGTTCATTATTCAGAGATATGTTTATTGTAAGGCACCCTTCCTGGTTGACTGTTGAGTGTTCACTACTTAATACCACGGCAACTGAAAAATCAGTTGTTTAGTTTATTAGTCAGAAGAGTCTGCTTCCTGGTTTGTAGGATTCTCAGCTAGTGTAAGAAAATGAGTGCCCTGACACGATATAGATACACGAGAAATATTTGTTGGATACTCAGTGGAATTCTTTAAAAGCCCAATGTTTGCTCTTGTTACCATCATCATCTCATTGTTTAAAACTGGAGAACTTGGCTTGAAAGTTCTAGCATCTTAGACTGCAGCTTATTTGGAATCCTTTTGCCAAAGGCCTTAAGTCATTTGGAGTCTTTTCCTCCAGGCAGGGTTCCTGAATTGATGCTCAGTGTTGTATAATTAACATAGCTTAGAAAGATAATCATGTACCTGGCGAGTATATTGGTGATCACATTTCTTTCTTGGAGAATGTCTCAGAGCATGTGATAGGGTAACGTGTGTTTCAGTTGTAGACAATAATACTAGGATAGTTCTGAACTCATTTAATTGAGAAATAAATTGTTTTTGAAAAATCAAGAGGTCTAATAGACCGATGGTTTTCTTGAAGTGATTGCTTCTGTCTGCAAAAGTCTAGTAAAATATTTAATTATACAGAGTAATTGAACCAGGAATCCTTATGTTAATTTGTTAATCTTCTTTTCTGATAAATGATTGCTTGTGGTTAAGTTCTCGAGTGTCTTAGAGTTTTGCTCATTTAATACTGCACCACACAGAAAGACTTCACATACCGAGTTTCATCTTTTGCAGGACCATAAGCTGGTTGTAAAACAGAGTGTGTGAACTGACATCAGCATCAGTGATTGTCCTTTGCCTTTGTCATCTTTTCTATTTCTCACTAAAGTATCTTATAAAAGATATTAGAACATTTGATCCACGACGTGTTAGAAGTTCATTTCAAGGAGAGGTGGATCTTAAGACATTAAGCAAACAGGAGAAACATTTATTATAAGGAAAGCTTTTGTCTCAGATTTGGTCTGATAGATGGCTTAACCATCGCTTTGGCTTTCACAAACATTTTGTTTAACAAGTTCATGTTTGAGAAGTAGATAAGAAAAAATTGTGGAACTGAGAAACGTCAAAATTGAAGAGTAAGGTAACTGGCCTATGTCTGTGACTCTAATTGCCCTAAATGACCGACCATGCCCAGATCTCTCCTTCTGCCTCTTGGACAGTGGGCATTCAGTCTCGAGGTCTGTCAGAAGGTGGTGGAGGGAATCACATGGCCTGATGATTGTGCTTTGCATGTTTTGTCCAGTGCCAGATTCATGGACTGGGATGCGTGCTAGGGCTGTAGGCTGTTCATTCACTCTCATTCCACCTGGGAGCAATCCCTGGGGATTATAATGGTACCTAGCCTAGGGAAGTATAGTCAACTAAGAGCGCAGAAAGTAGAAAGGAAACTTTGGTCGGGGAGACACTCAGTCATCCAAAGTCTTCTTTAAACCAAGGAGTGGTCGCACAGTGTCCATTACAAAGTAATCTATTGCCTGATGTAGGGAAATCCCAAAAGACCAGAGGTAAGGGGGAAAAATTTTAACTCCCCAGATGACAGTAATTTGTTAGCCATAGCATCAGCATAACACAAGTACATTGTGTACATTAACATCTGCAGCCATTGTAAATATTGAAAGCAACTAGCATCCAAGTAGACACACACATGAAGCTTCTGGTTCTTGTCTTGTAGACTTGGTTCCTGGCACATACTCATATACCTTGAGTTCTTTGGTCACTGGCTCAGCAGTCTGCCACAGACTATTACTGTACTTTTCTCCTCGGCTGCCTTTTCTCTGGAGCTTTCCATTCAAGGTAGTCGGCTCTCTTCTCTGTAATCAGAGTGTGAAAATGTGGAAACAATTATTCGAACTAGATGAGTGACCTGCTAGATGTACTAAACAGAACAACATAAAACCACAGAGCAATGTCTCCAGCCTTCAAGAGTAAATATTTTAAGGGAGGAGATGATTCTTGGAAATGACTTCCACGTCTAACACCAGAAATGAAGTAAAGCTCTGCTCACTCTTCAGATTGTTTACATTCATGGGTTTCAGTTTGTGTTACCTACTTTTAAATTTTCTGTCTTTTTCTTATTTCAGGATTATTGCTTGATTTATTATGTAAGATTTCATTGTCATGTTGTTTTGCCTCACTCCTACAGGTGTTCTTTAGGACTCACAGACTGTAGTTCTCGTGAACTCAAATCTGCAACTGGAAAGGCATTTTCAGTCTTTGTGGGTTTGAGGAACCTCGGAGCCAAAGTGACTTTGGTTTTAGTACCACAGAGCATCAGATTGGGGACTAAGCATCTTACCTGACTTCCAGAATGTTTCTCTTTCATCAGGCAGGGATGCTGTACCCCCTCTCCCATGGCTGGCTTCCCCAAGGCCTGCCATGCCCTGGGGAGCCAGGTGTGGGAATCTGCGCCCCACTGTTCCACAGCCCCTATCTGTTGTATAATGGGCTGTGTGACCTACAGGTTTTCTAGGCTCAGGAGTTTTGTGGCCACATCATTTGCTGGGTGCTTCCCTTCCCCTGGCTTAGATATGTGACACCAGCTGAGTCTTTACTTTTTACCTGATGACTTTCAAAGATGCCACCCTTGGGTCCCAAACATGGCTGTGAAGTTTAATCTTGATTGCATTGAGGGACACATAGGGTCAGTGAATCCACCTCTGGCGTGGCAAAAGACATTTCATAAGACTGTACGGTATGATCCTGTCTGACCAAGTATATGGTGTTTCACTGAGGGATTCAGAAAGTGAATGGCCTACCAGAAGATAACCCCACATACACACACACACACACACACACACACACACACACACAAAGAGAGATTAGGACACGACTAATTGGAGAAAGTGGTCATTAGGAGTCTTTCAAGGTTGCATCTTGCTCTGGCCTCTCGTTCCTCTCCCACTGTTTCATAGCTGCCCTGAAATGAGCAAATCTGCCCTATCATACCTTCCCTGCCGCTCCCCACCTTCCACTGAACAGGGCCAGGCAAAGGGCTGGGATGCAAAAACTGTCAGAATGTTTCCATTGTTTCTGTCAGGTATTTCTGTTTAACACGTACATGCATATGCACACACACAAACACATGTACACATTCAGGTCCATGAACACACATACTCCCATGCAAACACACACATGCTCACACATACACATAAATGCACTCACACATAAACATGCATGCACACACAGATACACACAAACACCACTGTGGTTTGGATGGGATTCCAGTTTTGTAATAGTAACAGTATTCTGCTGTGTGGAAAAAGACTTCCTTTCATCTTCATGAATTTACTTTTTATGTACCTTGTCTTTCCTTAACTTCAGCAGTCTTATAATTTCTAGCTGGTAAGCCTTTTGCCTATTGTATTAAATGTATTACTTTGAATTTTATTCTTCCTGATTCTATTGTCAGTGAACATATTTTGTAATTTTTTTCTTTAGATTTTTAATTTCTAGTATATAGAAAAACAACTGATTTTGAAAAGACTTATGTTTATGGGTGTTTGCCTACATGTATATATGTGTACCTCATGTTTTCCTGATGCCTCAGAGAGGCCTGAAGAGTGCACTGGCTCACCAGGAGCTGGAGCTATAAATGACTGAGAACTGGGGGTTCTGGGAATGCAACCCCAGTCATCTGCAATAGCAGCCAGTACTCTTAACCACTTAACCATTGCTCCTGCCTCAAAACAGCTGACTTTATATCAGCTGACTTTATATCAGACAATATATATATATATTGAATTTTGCAGAGTTTGTTTTCTAGTTCTGATTTATTTATTTATTTCTTATTTATTTATTATATAAAGAATGTGACAGATCATATGTTCTATAAACAAAGATGATGTTTCTTCTCTTGTTTGTTCATGTATATTTTATTTCTTTTCTTCCAGTTGCTCTGGCTAAAACTTTTAGCACCGGGTTGAAATAGAAGTGGCAGAAGTGACCATCCATATTATGTCATATTTTTCACCATTGAATGGTCTCTGTGGAGTCTCATGTTGGTCTTTATTATATTAAGGAGGCTCCTTAAGCAGACTTAGTTCTCGTTTGTTTGTTTGTGCAGCTATCCTGTTTCTCACATAATTTTTTGCGATTTTTTTTCAAAGAGGATGAACCAAATTAATCTTGTTTTTTGTTACTATGTGTGTTTTATTTCTATTTATTTTGATATTGAACTTTACTGTGCAGCCCAGGCTGACCTTAAACTTTCATTTGCATAACAGTCTGTGTTCTAGGATTATAGGTGTGCCCTCAAGTATGAGTTAATAATTATTATTTAATTACATGGTATATGTAGGTCTCATTCTGTCATTGACTGTCCTGCTTTCTCGTTCATGATGATTTATTTCCTAGTGTATGCAGTACTGGTCCTTTATCATTTGTGGGAATAGTTGTAATCCTAAGATTAAATGTGTTCTTAAAGAAATGATACCAGATACTGTTGAGTACTATAAATACAAATCACTTTAAGTTAATGTTTGGCTTTATTCATTATCTTTTCTTTCTATTTAGAAAATAAATATTCTACCACCCTAAAATTAAATCTATTGCTAACAATTTTTGGTAGTGATATTATTCTTTTTCTGTGTGTGTGTGTGTGTGTGTGTGTGTGTGTGTGTGTGTGTGTGTGTGTGTGTGTGTGCGCACGCGCGCGTATGCGTGTGTGCGCACGTGTGCAATGCACGCACTGCTGTTGTTATTGTTGCTGTTTATGTTGTTTTATTTATCCTCTGTGTTTAGCCCAGGCTGGCTTTGAACTCAAATGATTCTCTGTCTTTACCTTTCACAAGTGCTAGTTGTAATCAATGCACGTAAATCATTACAGCTAGAAATTCTTGGGGAAGATTCTTATTTATTTATTTATTTATTTATTTATTTGTTTGTTTGTTTGTTTGTTTGTTTGTTTATTTTAGCTCTTCTGTGCCAAGCCTGACATGTAAGAAACACTGGAAGGACAGACAGTTTACTAGTTCCCACGCTGTAAGGGACACTGGAAGGACGGGCAGTTTACTAGTTCCCACGCTGTAAGGGACACTGGAAGGACAGACAGTTTACTAGATCCCACGCTGTAAGGGACACTGGAAGGACGGGCAGTTTACTAGTTCCCACGCTGTAAGGGACACTGGAAGGACAGACAGTTTACTAGTTCCCACGCTGAAATCATCCAGAGAACTAGTGTCGGTTTCTCATCTTTATACTGGTTCTACTAATGTATTTCCTGTCTTTTATAGGGTCTGTTCATTCTTTGCTGCACCTTGAAATATATGCTAGTTCACTCCAGATTGTATGTCGCTGTGAGTTAAGCATATGCCTAAATACAAATATATGGGCCTCTGCTCTCTCTTCAAGTGAGAGTCAGTCTTCTCATTGTGCTTGAATGGTTTAGTCTTCTCTTCTGCTAAGGCAGTCTTTGTAAGACATCATGCAGTTCTGGGTGTTCGTTAAGAGGGAGAGTCTCTGCATATCTGCTACACAGATGCTGTAAACAAAAACCATAAGCAATTCTTTATATTCTGCTGTATGTAGGTGAAGATCAAAAGCTAATTATCATATCACATTTTGTGACTATTGCTTTGCTCTTATATTGACAGTGTAGACTGGTTACCTGGTGATTTGATGCTTATATTGTGCTATGGTTGGTGGTATTTTTCCATTTAAAAAATTTTTAAATTATTTTTATTTAAGTGTATGCATGTTTGTCTGTTTGTGGGTAGCAAGCTATGATGCCGGTATGGTCAGAGGCTGGAAGGTTGGATCTCTGGAGCTGGAGTGATTGTGAGCTGCCTGCTGTGGATGTTGGGAACCGCTCTTGTACTTTGCATTTTGACAAAGCAACTCCCCTTTACAAACACTTCGTAAACCAAGAAGGGATGCAGATAATAGTATATTTGCTTTGGAAGATACAGTTTATAGGGAAGACATTCATTTCTTTAGTATAGAAGTTAGAGTGGATTGTTGGATTGTTGTAGAAAACAATAACGTCTTTATTCAGCTGATTCTTACAATGAATGGGAAGCATATATGTTTGCTTTACCTAGTTCGCAGCATTAATAATGGTATGTCTTAATTTTTCCTGCAGGTTTTCTTTAGGGGATGCTAGGAGGCCTCTCCATGAAACAGCAGTTTTAGTAGAAGATGTGGTTCATACACAACTAGTTAACTTGGTAAGATCACATATAACCCCATTTGGTGTCTCTTTTTCATTCTGTTTTTATTGTACTTCCAACTCAACACATTAAAAAATTTTATTTACAGTTAGATTTTTGGCTTTATTGACATATGATATAATAATACCCATTTAAGTATATAATCTGATACATTTAATAGTGGGATGTTGCCATAACAACAGTACTTTCAGACATCATTGATGTGCCCCGGAGGTTTGTTAGAATTCTTTAAAACCCTGTTCTCTTTAGGATAAAGAATATATGCGCAAATGGTATGAGGAATTCTCAAGTGTTTTTCATCTTCCTCTGATGTCATTATCATATATAACCATAACAGTTATGGAAACCTGGAAATAATCCTGGCACAATAATTTTTACAGCCTCATTCAAATTCCATCCTCTTTGCCACCAGAGACCCAATCAAGGACACCACACTGGCTGTTAGGTTTAGTTGCTATACCTGAGCTGTCTCTTTCTGTCTCTGCTAAGCCTGCAGTATTTTCTATCCTCTCATAACCTGAACACTTTTGAGAAGTGGAGTGTCTTCTGTATTTTTGGACTGCTCTTATAATTAGAATGTAATCACACATGTTGAACATGATTTTTCGTGAAGCGATGGGATCTACTCACTGCAGCATAGCAAGGATGTCCTGTCTTACTGATATGTCTTATTTTGACATTTCTTGAATCACATATTGAAGGTGGAAATGCTGAGTTATTTTATTGTATAGATGTACTTGTTTGATTGGTTCATATTAAGGGTCAAACCCAGGGTTTTGTTCATGCTAAGTGCCTGCAATAGTACTTGAAATATACTCTAAACCTATGTTACTGTTATTTTAAATATTTAAATTAGGTTAGTAAAATACATTGGGACATATATTTTTATAGCTATGTAAATATTTTCTTTGTTGAGTATTTTATAACCTATTAGCATTATAACTTATCAGGAGATTTTATAAAATTATTACTATAGTGTTTGCACAGGAGTGATTTTTCTTTTCTTTCTAGTCTACTTATCAGTTGGTATTCTTCTTAATTGAAAACCTATCCTGACCTTTTTTTCTATTACTTTTTGGGTTTATCAGGAAAGATATTTAATATTTAAATTCTTTCCTAGATGTCATTATCCAGTGTCATCATTATTCTTATTACTCAAGCTATTTTAGGGCTACCCAGTGGGAGCACATCAGTTAACTCATATCCCACATACATTAGTGACCTCAGCACTTGCTCTATGGCATGTGGCACAAAGATATTCTTCCACTGTATTAATTTTATCAGTTTTTAAAGTTTGCTGTTAAGCGATTTTGTTTGGCTTACAATTATTTTTACTTTACTATATTCAGGGGCATCAACCTTTATTGCTGTTGAATTTTGAATCATAATTTCTTTTTATATAATAACTTTAAGGAATAATTCATTTGCATTACTTTCTAGTTTTTTAAATTATTTCATGTTTCCTTTATATCCTTATTTCTTCATCCTTTTTGGATATATGGAATCAATTTTGTTTTTTGTTTAATAGTCTCCCAGTTTTATTATAAACATTTGTTAATAGCCTACCTTTTCCCAGTCATTTAAACTACCTCATTTATCAAGAGTTATAGCTCTTGTATTCTGTACTAGTTTGTCTGTCTTTGTACTCAGGTGACCTTTGCTTTATTAGATAGGTCTTACAGTGCATACTAGAGCTCTTAGGGCTGTATTACCATAACCCCTCCTAGTTTTCTAATGTATCTTGCAGATCTGATATCATCATACCTCTTATCTATGTTTTCCCTTTCTAAGGTTTCAGGTACTTTTAGCTAATTACAGCCTGAAAATATTAAACAGAGAATCCCAAAAGTGAACAATTAATAAGTTTTGAATGACAACCCATTCTGAGCATTGAGCTGAAAATACACATCATCTTATCTGGGAAGTAAATCCCTTTGTCCCAGTATCTGTGTTATGTGTCTCACCTGCTCATAAGCTGCCTTACTGCTTCCACAGTTACCAGACTGACTGACTGCTGTTCCCTAGCTTCTGCTGTACAAGTCATTTATTTGAAGAAAAATGTTACATTTACATAACTTTTCTGCAGTATATTGTTTTTTAAGATTTATTTTGTGTGTGTGTGTGTGTGTGTGTGTGTGTGTGTGTGTGTGTGTGTAGACTATGTGCACATGATTGCATAATTGGAGGTGCCTTAGAGACCAGAAGAGGATTTTATATCACCTGGAGCTGGAGTTACAAGTTGTTGTGACCTGCCTAACATGGGTGCTGGGAACTGACTTTGGATCCTCTGCATATTGAGCCATATTTCTAGCCCCTTCTTTTATATTCTTAAAGTTGATTTTTGGTTGTTGAACTCTTAACCATACCTAATTTATAAAGTGAACTATAGATGTGTTTACATAGAGTTTAGTACACACAGGGTTTATACTTTCTGCTGTTTTACAAATTTCCTTGAGGTATTGGACAGAACCTAGTACAATAAGACAGGGAAATTATTTACTTACTTTTAATGTAAATATTATCACTATCTTGTCTAGCATGTATAAAATTTATTAGTATTTTTATTGACATCACATGAGTTTATAACGTAGAATTGCATTGTTAGAGTATTGACTTTTTCTTTGTAATAACCAGGGGTCTGTATAGTTCTTAAAGGATGCTGATGCCTATTAGGGAATTTCTTTTGGCTTGCATTTTTCTTGTTACATTACTTCCTAAGTACTATGTGTTCTTCATTGGCTTTATTTTTTTTTATTTTATTTCTTTTCCATTCAAAAATTTACACTTCCTCCCCTTCTCCTATTCCCTCCCACTCCCCCGCTAACCCTTCTCCCTCTCTCTCCATCCTTAAGAGAGGGCAGGGTACCCTACCCTGTAGGAAGTCCAAGATCCTCCCCCCTCCATCCCAGCCTAGAAAGGTGTGCATCCAAATAGACTAAGAACCCAAAAAGCCAATACATGCAGAAGTGACAGGTCCCAGTGCCATTATCAACGGCTTCTCAGTCCACCCCCATTGGTAGCCACATTCAGAGAGTCCGTTTTGATCACATGCTCATTCAGTCCAGGTCCAGCTGGATTTGGTGAGATCCCATTAGATCAGGCACACTGTCTCAGTGGGTGGACCAGCCCCTCATGATCCTGACTTCCTTGCTCATCTTCTCTTCTCCCTCCTTCTACTCTTCAACTGGATCTTGGTCAGTCCATTGCTCTGATGTGGATGTGGGTCTCTGTCTCTCTCTCCATCCATCGGACGAAATTTCTATGGTGATATTCAAGATATTCATCAGTGTGACTATGGGACAAGGCCAGTTCAAGCACCCGCTCCTCTGCTGCCCAAGGTCCTAGCTGGGGACATCCCCGTGCACATCTGGGATCTCCTCTAGAGCCAAGTCTCTTGCCACCCCTAAAATGGCTCCCTTAATGTAGATATCTTCTTCCCTGCTCCTATATCCGCCCTACCTCCATCTCCAGCCTCCCACTCCCCCATGTTCTCCCCAGTCCTTCCCCTTCTCCCCTTTCCCCAACCCCACTCCCACTCCTACACCCACCCTTGTGCTCCCAACTTTTGCCCAGTGATCTTGTTTGTTTCCAATCTCTAGGAGGATCTGTATATGTTTTTCTTTGGGTTCAACTTGCTATTTGGCTTCTCTAGGCTTGTGAACTATAGGCTTAATGTCCTTTGTTTATGGCTAGAGTCCACTAATGAATGAGTACATAACATATTCATGTTTTGGGGTCTGGGTTATCTCACTAAGGATAGTTTTCTGTTTCCATCCATTTGCATGCAAAATTCAAGATGTCATTGTTTATTACCGCTGAGTAGTACTCTAATGTGTATATATTCCACAATTTCTTTATCCATTCTTCCATTGAGGGGCATCTAGGTTGTTTCCAGGTTCTATCTATTACAAATAATGCTGCTATGAACATAGTTGAACAAATGCTTTTGTAGTATGATTGGGCATTTCTAGGGTATATTCCCAAGAAATTGGATTGCTGGATCCTGAGGTAGGTTAATTCGCAATTTCCTGAGAAACCGCCACACTGATTTCCAAAGTGGTTGAACCAGTTTGCATTCCCACCAGCAATGGATGAGAGTTCCCCTTACTCCACATCCTCTCCAGCATAGGTTATCATTGGTGTTTTTGATTTTAGCCATTCTGACAGGTGTAAGATGCTATCTCAAAGTTGTTTTGATTTGCATTTTCCTGATCGCTAAGGAAGTTGACCATGACCTTAAGTATCTTTTGGCCATTTGAACTTCTTCTGTTGAGAATTCTCTGTTCAGATCATTACCCCATTTTTTAATTGGGTAATTTAGAATTTTAATGTCTAGTTTCTTGAGTTCTTTGTATATTTTGGAGATCAGACCTTTGTCTGATGTGGGGTTGGTGAAGATCTTCTCCCATACAGTAGGATGCTTTTTTGTCTTAATGACTGTGTCCTTTGCTTTACAGAAGCTTCTCAGTTTCAGGAGGTCCCATTTATTCATTGTTGCTCTTATTGTCTGTGCAACTGGGGTTTTACATACAAAGTGGTCTCCTGTGCCCATGTTTTGCAGGCTACTTCCCACTTTCTCTTCTATCAGGATCAGTGTGGTCGGATTTATATTGAGTTCTTTAATCCATTTGGACTTGATTTTTGTGCATGGTGATAGATAAGGATCTATTTTCATTCTCCTACAGATTGATATCCAGTTATGCCAGCATCATTTGTTAAAGATGCTTTCATTCTTCCATTGTATAATTTTAGCTTCTTTGTCAAATATGTGGTGTTCATAGGTTTGTGGATTAATATCTGGATCTTTGATTCAATTCCATTGATCAACGTCTCTGATTTTGTGCCAGTACCAAGCTGTTTTCAGTCCTGTAGCTCTGTAATAGAGTTTGAAGTCAGGGAAGGTGATGCCTACGGAAGTTCCTTTATTGTTTAGGATTGTTTTGGCTATCCTGGGCTTTTTGTTTTTCATATAAAGTTAGTTATTGTTCTCTCAAGTTCTATGAAGAATTTTGTTGGGATTTTGATGGGGATTGCATTGAATCTATAGATTGCCTTTGGTAGAATTGCCATTTTTCCTATATTGATCCTGCCAATCCAGGAGCATGGGAGATCCTTCCATTTTCTGGTATCCTCTTCAATTTCTTTCTTCAGGGCCTTAAAGTTCTTGTCAAATAGATCTTTCACTTCCTTGGTTAGTGTTACCCTAAGATACTTTATGCTATTTGTGGCTATCGTGAAAAGTGAAGTTTCTCTGATTTCCCTCTCTACTTCTTTATCCTTTGTGTACAGGAGGGTTACTGATTTCTTTGAGTTGATCTTGTATCCTGCCACATCACTGAAGGTATTTATCAGCCATAGGAGTTCTTTGGTAGAGTTTTTGTTGTCACTAATGTACACTATCACATCATCTGCAAATAACAAAAGTTTGACTTCTTCCTTTCCAATTCAAATCCCCTCGATCTCCTTATGTTTTCTTATAGCTATTGCTAGAACTTCAAGCACTATATTGAAGAGATATGGAGAGAGTGAACAGCCTTGTCTTGTTCCTGATTTTAGTGGAATCGCTTTGAGTTTCTCGCCATTTAATTTGATGTTAGCTGTCGGCTTGCTGTATATTGCTTTTATTATATTTAGATATGATCCTTGTATCCCTAATCTCTCCAAGACCTTTATTGTAAAGGGGTGTTGAATTTTGTCAAATGCTTTTTCAGCATCTAGTGAAATGATCATATGTTTTTTTCTTTCAGTTTATTTATATGATGGATTACATTGATAGATTTTCATATGTTGAACCAGCCTTGCATCTCTGGGATGAAGCCTACTTGATCATAATGGATGATTTTTTTTTGATGTGTTCTTGGATTCGGTTTGTCAGTATTTTATTGAGAATTTTTGCATCGATGTTCATGAGTGAGATTGGTCTGTAATTCTCTTTCTTCGTTGCGTCTTTGTGTGGTTTTGGTATCAGGGTAACTGTAGCTTCATCAAAAGAGTTTGGCAATGACTCTTCTGTTTCTATTATGTGAAATACATTAAGGAGTATAGGTATTAGCTCTTCTTGGAAGTTCTGGTAGAATTCTGCATTAATACCATCTGGTCCTGGGCTTTATTTGGTTGGGAGATTCTTGATGAAAACTTCTATTTCCTCACGACTTATAGGTCTATTTAAATTGTTCACCTGGTCTTGATTTAATTTCGGTATGTAGTATTTATCTAAAAAACTGTCCATTTCTTGTACATTTTCGATTTTTGTGGCATACAGGCTTTTGTAGTAAGACCTAATGATTCTCTGAATTTCCTCAGTGTCTGTTGTTATGTCCCCTTTTCATTTCTAATCTTGTTAATTTGAGTGTTCTCTCTCTGCCTTTTGATTAGTTGGGACAGGGGTTTCTCGATCTTGTTGATTTTCTCAAGGAACCAGCTCTTTGTTTCATTGATTCTTTGGATTGTTTTCTGTGTCTCTGTTTTGTTGATTTCAGCCCTCAGTTTGATTATTTCCAGTCTTCTATCCTCCTGGGTGAGTCTGCTTCTTTTTTTTCTAGAGCTTTCAGGTGTGCTATTAAATCACTAATGTGTGCTTTCTCCATTTTCTTTATGTGAGCACTAAATGCTATGAACTTTCCTCTTAGCACTGCTTTCATAGTGTCCCATAGGTTTGTGTATGTTGTTTCTTTATTTTCGTTGAATTCAAGGAAGACTTTAATTTCTTTCTTTATTTCTGTATGTTTTGTGTTTTGTTTATTATATGGCGAGGGGATTTTTTTTTCATCCAGTCTATTCAGTGTTTTGTATGCTTCTTGTCCCTTCATAGGAATATCCTTCTTTAGGTTGGGAAAGTTTTCTTCTATAATTCTGTTGAATATATTTTCTGGGCCTTTGAGTTGGAATTCTTCTCCTTCTTCTACCCCTATTATTCTTAGGTTTGGTCTTTTCATGGTGTCCCAGATTTCCTGAATGTTTGGTGTTAAGAATTTGTTGGATTTGTTGTTTTCTTTGATTAATGAGTTTCTCTATCGTATCTTCAGCGTCTGAGATTCTTCTATCTCTTGTGTTCTGTTTGTTATACTTGTCTCTGTAGTTCCTATTCATTTACTCAGATTTTCCATATCCAGCCATCCCTCAGTTTGTCTTTTCTTCATTGCCTCCATTTCAGTTTTCAAGTATTAAACTGTTTCCATTACCTGTTTGATTGCTTTTTCTTGGTTTTCTAGGGTATCTTTGAGGGATTTATTAATTTCTTCTAACTTTTTGTTAGTCTTCTCATCCATTTCTTTAAAGGAGTTTTTCACATCCTCTTTAATTGTCTCTATCACTTTCATAATGTTATGTTTAAAGTAGATTTCTTCTACTTCTTCTGGATTAGGTTGTTCCAGTGTTTCTGTTGCATATTTGCTGGATTCTGGTGTTATCATGTTGCTTTTCAGGTTGTTGGATGCATTCTTGCATTGGCGCCTGCCCATCTCTTCCTTCGAATGTGGGCAGGAGAGTCTCGGCGGCTTGGTCCAATTTTTGTTGTGGCTGTGTGCATGGTAATTTTTCTTGTTCTGCCGTCTCTTAGGTCCCTTTCGCACTGGAGTTGGTTCTCAGATCCCCTCCTCCCTGAAGTAGGCTGTGGTGGTGGATCTTAGGACCCCCTCCGCATGGATCTACTGGTACTGGATCAGGGCCACTTGCTGGCCCAGGACCTCATAAACAAATGAGTGGACTTGGTAGATGCCAGGTCCATTGAAATAAAAAAAAAAAACCCTGCAGCCTTGCACTCACCACTGTGGCCCCAGAGCCTCAGCCTCAGAGCAGGCTGCTTTGGGGGATCCTAGGACCCAACATCTGGGGAGGGGTACTTGGGGGCAGGTTGGGGTGGGATACGTAGAGAAAGCCAGTAGCCAGGGAGAAGGCCCGCTGAATGGCCAGAATGTTCAGGTAATTGTAGGGTGCCTGTACTCTCTTCCCAGGGCGTCTAGCCCGGCTGACACACACTTACCACTCCCGATGGATCTACTGGTACTGGATCAGGGCCCCTTGCTGGCCAAGGATCTCGCCAACAAAAGGGTGGGCTTGGTAGTTGACCATAGATGCTCTGTGGAACAAAGAAACCCCTTCTGCCTTGCACTCACCACTGTGTCCCCAGAGCCTCAGCCCTGGAGCAGGCTGGTTGGGGGATCCTAGGACCCCAAAGATGGGAAGGGGTTCTTGGGGGCAAGTTGGGGTGGGATACGTAGAGAAAGCCAGTAGCCTGGGAGAAGGCCCGCTGAATGGCCAGCAAGTTTAGGGGATTGGAGGGTGCCTCTATTCCCTTCCCAGCGCGTCTGGCCAGGCTGCTCTTCATTGGCTTTATAAGTAGGGTTTTCCTTTTGTAATTACATAGTAAAAACATAAGCCTGTATACTCAAGATGCAGAGCAAACTTCAAATAGGATAAACCAAAGAAATATGGGTTCAAACTGCTAAACAGTCATCGCATAAATTCTCAAAACCAGTAGACTTCCTTAACCAATGTGTAAAGGTGTTTTAAAGGCATTGGAGTTCTTATCAAAACTCTACAGTCCTGAAGTGTTATAGATCTGTGGGTTAGCAATAATATTCCTTCATCTTCTCCAACTGTCTTCAGTTGCCTCTGCTTTTCTCTTTTATAGTAATTCAAGTTATATATTAAGTAGAGTTAGATTTCTGAGTGCTAGGGATTACATGTGTCCACCACTGTGCCCATCATTTGTTTTGTGCATGGGTGTGAGCAGTTGAACTCTGGTTATCATGATGCACAGCAAGCATTTTGCCCTCTAACTGGACCCATGATACCAGCTGTTCAGATTATGTTGTTTGTTCTTCTTCATATTCCACCACTCTGAATTCCTCTGAAGATTCAGTACTACATGTCAGCTTGGCTAAGATGCTTTGTAGACCACACAGAAATGCATATTCCCAGTCTGTATTTCCAGAAGATTGTTTTGTAGTAGGAGGCCATGGCTAGGATCCGAATTTGAGTGTATCAGTTTAGTATAGTAATTTAAAACTAGGGCTGGACTATTTTGAGAGATTTGTTTGTGTTGCTGCTCCGATACTGCCAATAGAGTCAGATCTAAGTTCATAGGGTGGAGTATGCACTAAACTAGCCAGAGTGGATCACAGAGTTTTGTTTCCAACTGAGCGGGAACTAGAGGGGACCCACAGGAGGAGGGAGAGGTCTAAGGATATGCAGTTTTTTTCCTAGTGGGGGAAGTAGAAAAGAGAACAGGCGATCATTTCTCCGTCACTCCATGGATCTCTCATTTAGCTGCTCCTGTACCAGCTGTTCTAGTGTTTGTAATTTTTCTGATGTCAAAGGCATTTGTTCTATCCACATAGGTTTGTCAGCTAGCTATTTTAAAGGTAGGGCTGTTGGTACCCTTGATAAACCACAAGCCGTTGTGTCCAATTAATGTACAACCTGAATGGCTTTTGACTGTTCTTGATAATATCTTTTATTATTTCTTTCAGAAGCATTCTTTATGTTTTGATTTGTTTCTGAGATTGGAGGAATGTTAATCTGTGTTTTCCAATGCTGAGACAAATCATGTCCCCATAATTTCATTGCTGTTAGCCACATATGGTTTTAATTTTCCTATCTGTCCTCTGGCCCTATATACTTGACCCATCCTGCAGTTGATTTTTATCCTTCTAAACAGATTAAAATAGCAAAGTAATAGAACTTTGCCATGTATCTTTGCACTAAAGACCAAAATCAATGACTATAACTCTAGGCAAGCAGTCTTTCGCTGCATTCTGCACATACTCTGAATGATAGCACTTTAAAGTTGATCCATATCTGAGAAATCATGCTTGTTTTCACAAAATGAAATGACCATTTTATAGGTTATGTTGCTTGAATATTGGGTAGAGTTGGGATTGTGACTAAATCATGGCATGCTGTTGGAATCATCCTCTAGAATATTACCTGGTGACTTGTAGTGGCTATGCAACTGCTTTCCTTTGGTCGTTCAAAGTCAAAATCAGAAATCTTTCCTTGTTTTACACATAAAATACAATTCCTTAACATGGCATTTAAAAATGATACTGAATTTTCAGTATATGACTCTACAAGCAACCAGTCAGACATTTAATTGTCGAACATCTTTCATATGTAATCATAGTCTCAGGATTCGTGTTGATATTAGTAATAACCCTAACTTATGGAACGGATTGACAATGAGCTTCAGTGTGTGAAGACACACACCTGTCACTCACCCTGGAGGTGACTGTGTGCACTCTCTGCCTTCCTTCCTGCCTAGCTTTGTGTAAGTCACTTTGTTCTTTCTCCTAGTACTGATTAACTTCAAAAACGTTTTCCAAGTCCTACATTCACCCTGAACAAATTCTGTGTTTCTTTCTGGATGCAGAAATATACCCATTGTTGCTCTCTGTCCCCTGTGCTCTCCTGTAACTCTGAACTAAGAGTTATTTCCAGGTTTTCTAGATCTTTTCCACACTCTCTGGAAATCTCGTATTTATAAATAATTCCTCATCTTCTTTTCCAGGTGCTGATGTTATTCTTGCTAACATGGAGATTATAAAGAAAAAGGAATATAAGACCTTTAATACAATGTTCAGCCAATCTGCTAAAGATTTTTTTATATTAGTTAATATGCGTGGGTGTACACACACACACACCTTCCACATTTTAGAATTATTTATATGTGGGATGACAACATAAAAAATTTAGCCTTAGTTTAGATTTATTATGTAAATATAATTGAAAGCTTTTATTTATTCCTCAGATCTCAATATTTTATACTTATACAACATTAACAATTCTTTAAGTTATGTATTTTTATTCATTTACACCATTGTGATAAGTAGTAACTTTTATTCTGATAGTTTTTATCTTTCTAGTCATTTTTACATCTGTAGATGAATTTATAAATCACATTCTTTGTTTCATAAGAAGATACTAATTTTCCTTGGTGTTGTCTCTATGCTAAAACATAGTTAAATTACAAGTTGTATATGTGTATGTACAACCTGGTATCTATTTCTATATACCTATATAATGTGCATGTTATTTATCACTTGAAATTCAAAAAGTATTATCCATATTAAAAATTTTTACCATAATCATTATTTAAATTTTTAATCTAAATTGAAAAAAAAGTTTCTTAAACATTTGTAAAAGCTTAGTTAAAAAGTAAGTCTCCTGAGGATATTTAATGGGCATTTTGAGATGTTTATCAGTGAAAGTTTACTGATATTGTATTTCTATTTCTACTGAAAATTAAGTAATAAATGTTGGAATGAGATCTCCACAAATCATGCTTATTACTAGAAGTGCGTTTAATGTAGTTTATCTGCTTTTTTTTCTCTGTACTATAAAGAGCAGAATGAACAGGGCCATGGTAACTTGTTGCTAAAGTAGATGCTGACAGGAAACAGCATGAAGTCATGAGGAACTATGATAAAATGATGACTAAAAACACCAATAAACAAAAGTATAGGTTACCTACCTGGTTTGCAATAAAATATGTACATTATATCCTGGCAAATACATTCTGAAATGCTGAAAGCCTTCTGCTACCCCCTTACTAGATACTGAACAACGCATTGCACGTAACTGAAGGTAGCATCACTTTGTGGATGGGTGCATCACTACACAGAAGTGATTAAATATAAAGGACAAAAGATATGTCTATATGTGTGTACACATGTGCATACACATACACACATATGAAAAAGATTCGAGGAAACAAGCTCTACCAGGAGCAGAAGCCAGGAGCAGATCCAGTCCTGGGACACTGGTGAATCAGGATTGAGCCAGCGTCCTGACTCAGAGTCAGCGATCTCCACTAGAACTGGAGTGGGACTGAACCAGCTACCTAGGACAGAGAGTGAACAAGCTCCACCAGGAGCAGAAGCCAGGAGCAAATCCAGTCCCAGAAGCCTACCCAGAACCTGGACACTGGCGGATTAGGATTGAGCCAGGGACCAGATCCAGAGTCAGCGATCTCCTCCGGAACAGGTAGGAACAGGTACAGGGGAGTAACCACTGAGTGAGTGAGCCAGAGCCAGAGACTGCTGAGGGTCCAGACATGAATCTGGGACCTTCAAGGGAGTAGACCTAAGCCAGGACCCCGGTGGATCTGGGCATGACTCTAGGACCTCCCAGGAACTAGGCCTGAGCCAGGACCTCTGCTAGTCTGGGCCGAGGTAACAAAGATGAGAGAGTTTATTTGGGCTTCTCGTTGCAGAGAACTAGAGTCCATGATGGCATAGTTAAGTCATAGTAGCAGAAGCAGGAAGCTGAGGGCTCACCCCTTGAACCACAAGCATGAAGCAAAGAGAATGAACTAGAAATGGTTTGAGCCTTTAAATTCTCCAAGTCTATTTCCCGTGACATACTTCCTTCAACAAGGCCACACCTCATACACCTACCCAAATAGCACCACTAACCAGGAGCCAAGTATTCAAAATCTAATCTAATGGCGAGATCCTCAAACCACAGCAATGGACACGTAGCTTTAGGAACCTGATGCTTACATGATTCATTATTATTTTTAATTTTTAATTTTTTTTTATTTTTCTCTGCTCCCCTCCCTGCCACTCCCCTCCCTCCCTCAACCCTCCCCCAAGGTCCCCATGCTCCCAATTTATTCAGGAGATCTTGTCTTTTTATACTTTCTACTTCCCACTTAGATTATATCTATGTAGGTCTCTCTTAGTGTCCGTATTGTTGTCTAAATTCTCTGGGATTGTGGTTTGTAAGATGGTTTTCTTTGCCTTATGTTTAAAAACCACCTATGACTGAGTACATGTGATAATTGTCTTTCTGTGTCTGGGTTACTTAACTCAAAATAATGCTTTCTAGTTGCATCCATTTTCCTGCAAAATTTAGGCTGTCGTTATTTTTTTCTGCTATGTAGTACTCCATTGTGTAAACGTACCACATTTTTTTATCCATTCTTCGATCGAGGGGCATTTAGGTTGTTTCCAGTTTCTGGCTATGACAAATAAAGCTGCTATGAACATAGTTGAGCACATGTCCTTGTGGCACGATTGAGCATCTTTTGGATATATACCCAAAAGTGCTATTACTGGGTCTTGAGGAAGGTTGTTTCCTAATTTTCTGAGAATTCACCATACTGACATCCATAGGGGTTGTACCAGCTTGCATTCCCACCAGCAATGCAGTAGTGTTCCCTCTTCCCCACAGCCTCTCCAGCATAAGTTGTCATCAGTGTTTTTGATCTTGGCCATTCTTACAGGTGTAAGATGGAATCTCAGAGTTGTTTTGATTTGCATTTCTCTGATGACTAAGGATGTTGAACATTTCCTTAAATGTCTTTCAGCCATTTTAGATTCCTCTGTTGAGAGTTCTCTGTTTAGGTCTGTGCTCCATTTTTTTT
>PVIU01007129.1:33079-94708 GCA_004026605.1 Ondatra zibethicus | reverse complement strand
CCCCCAAGGTGCAGTTGAAGAGCAGAAGGTGGGAGAAGATGAGTTAGGAAGTTAGGACCGTGAGGGGCTGGTCCACCCACTGAGACAGTGTGCCTGAACTAATGGGAGCGCACCAATCCAGCTGGACTGGGACTGAATGAGCATATGATCAAACCAGACTCTCTGAATGTGGCGGCGAAAGTTGGCAGATGGAGAACCCGTCAACAATGACACCAGGACCTATCTCTTCTGCATGTATTATCTTTTTGAGAACCGAGTCTTTTTGGATGCACTCCTTCCTAGGCCGGGAGGGATGGGGGTGGGCCTTGGACTTCCAACAGGGCAGGGCACCATGCCCTCTTTCAAGGAAGAAGGGGGAGGGAGGAGGTAGTGGGAGGGGACCGGGAGAAGGGGAAGAAATGTAAAAATTTTATTTCTTTAATTATGTTTTTGAATGGAAAAAATAAAACAAAACAATGTATGGAAAAAATATCAACCTCAGGCTTTCATGAATGTAAACACGTGCATGCAAATATACACTTTAATAAGTTCCTACACACGCAAGAACATGCATACATACACACATGTACACCTCAGACACACACATGCAATTGAAGTAAAAGCATGTTTTGCTTAGGTTGGAGATGGGTCGATTTCATGCTCAGCTCTTCATCTCCCAAGTCCTCTTCCCTTTCTTCTTCTTGCCAGCTGACCTGTGCTACTCCGTGGTCCCCAGCTTCCACTCTGTCATTGCAGAAGAGCATCATCGAAGCATCACACATTTTAAAATCAAAATTTGGAGCTTGCCGCAGAGGAAGGAACCCAGCAGCTCTGCAGAGAGAATCTAATTAGGTAGATGGGAGTTGAGAGGCTGGCATTTTCTAGGACACCTGGCTCACCCTTCTGTGTAATGGAACTTGTCACTAGCCTTTTGCTGGAAGCTGAGCCGTCAGGATGTGGGTGTCGCTTCTCATCTGAATTAAATGCTGCCTACAGCATGACGTCTCAGGCAAATAGAAGTTGTTGGGTGCTCAGCAGAAGGACTTTTAGCTGAGGTTCTTTTCTACCTAGTTGGAGGGGCTCTGACTTTGCCAAGGAATGTCATCTTAGGGGAAGGAAGAATGTTACTAAACTCCAAGTCATTAGATGGTCTGTTGAGCAGAAGGTGCTTCACTTCTGGCCACACTAAGGCAGACATGAAGACAGAGGAAAGGAGGATGGACTTGGATCTTCAACTTGTGATTGGTAGCATTAAGTCTCAGTCTTAACCCGTGGCTAAGCAAGTGTTATCCAAGCTCATGAGTGCACTCAGGAACACATACTGGAAGCCTACTGAATGGGCATTATTATAGGGATGAGAATAAGGTACTTACCAAGAAGCAAAGTCCCTGTTATCATGACACTTGCTTATAAAGGAAAAAAACAACCGTTAGTAACTGCCTGTTATGTGGTCGTAATGCTTTGAAATGATCAGAGGATGATGGTTGATAGTGGAAACCTGTAGAATTGAATGCAAAGTAGTGAATTTGTTAAAAAAATTAAATGCTCCAATGAATAATATTTATTATTATGTTTCTGACAGCACAATGGACTGTGTCTTCCCTAAACTCTGAACATCAATAAGAACTAATAGTTTGATTTTGTATACATTAAAACTGAGTCAGTTTCTTACATCATAATAGCTAGTTAGGTATGAAAGCACCTGTGGAATTCTAGTATGAGCCTCCAGCTCAGAGCTGGCACCAAAATAATGATATTGCTGTTGATAAAGGTGTATATATCATCACAATGCTGTCCTCCTATGAAGACTACATGAAGTGAATATTCTATGTGTATAACCAATATTACATTACATACAGAACTATAGTACAAGTAAGTTGCACGCAGGGAAATACTTGATGTTATCTTTGCTTTTCTCTAGGTTTCCATCTAGGCTGTGGAGTTCTGCCCCTGGGAAATGGTGGGTCCTGGTGCTGCACCTGCGTGCTGCTTTAAGTTATTTTAAAGTTAAGTTTGACTTTAAATTTAAGTTATATGGAGGGAGACAAATAGAGAAAAGTGGTAATGAGGTTTCCTGTGGTCAGGAATGACATCTGGGCTTGGGCAAAGTCTGGAGAGGGAGAAGGATGGAGGGGGCTGTTGGGAACAGAAAGAGGGCAAAACAGATGGGGCAGCTTGTTTGCAAAAATTAATGAAGCTTTCACAAAAATTTTGGAAACAACCCAAGTGTCCATCCACAGGATAATGACCAAACAAATGATAGAATGTCTCCCACTGGAGTGGTGTTCAGTGATGGAGAAGAAGGCCTACTGACACACAGGGCAGCATGGATGAATCCCACATGTGTTGTATGAGTGAAAGAACCCGTAAACAGCAAAGTGCACGGTGCTTGATTCCATCTGCATGCAACTCAAAATACACGCACGGTAATGTTTGGGGCTGTAAGCAAGAACAATGAACCACTGGTTGGTCACAGATAGGGATAATTGGAAAAGCCCATAAAGAAACATTCTAAACCAGACCTGTGACACACACTCAGACCATGGGAGGTGTAGGTAGGAAGATCAGAAGTTCAGAGTTACCCTCAGCTATATAGAGAGTTCAAGGTCAGCCTGTGAAAATTGACTTTGTCCCAAAGAAAACAAAAAAGAAATAGAAATTAAAAAGCATTCTGGGATATTGGACTCTTCAAATCCTCAGTCTACATGGTATGTGTGTGTGTGTGTGTGCGTGTGTGCTCAAATGCCTTTGAACTTTGTTCTTTAGTTTTCACATTTGACTATATGTAAATTACACTGGAATAAATTAAGAAGAGCTAGAGGAAAGATTGAAGGGGATAGATGATTCAGGTTATCTGATAAGTCATATGTAATATGTATTGCAGATATTTCTCTGTTTTGTTGCTATTTTAACTAAGAATCTACAAATGCAATCTAAATACAAGTGTGATAACTTGTTTGTTTGTTTGAGACAGAGTCTTGATGTGGGATTTCCCTCTGTATGCTGTGATTACTATTGATTAATAAGGAACCTCTTTGAGCCTATGGCGGGGCAGAACAGAACTAAGCAGGGAAAGCTAGGCTGAATGTTGGGAGAAAGGGGGTGGAGTCAGGAGACACCACATATCCCAACCAGAGACAGATGCCAGTAGGAACTTTGCCAAGTAAGCCACAGCCACATGGCGATACACAGATTAATGGAGATAGGTTAATTTAAGGTATGAGTTAGCCAGAAATACGCCTAAGTTATTGGCCAAACAGGATTGCAAATAATTTGGTTTCTGTATGATTATTTTGGGGCTGAGCAGCTGGAAACAAACAAGCGGCCTCCTACAACAGAGTCTCACTATGTAGCCATGACTGGCCTGAAACTCACAGTATAGTCCATGTTGGCCTTGAACTCACAGAGGTCTACCTACTTCTTTCTCCCAAGTGGTGGGATTAAAGACCTAACTACTTGGCTTATTTTTATATAACAGTGTGCATACTGAAGATTTTCCTGTCAGAATGTGTAACTGATCCCCTTGTGATTTTAATGATGAGATGGCATCCTTCAAAGTAAAAACATCTCTGCTTATTGACAGTTGTCTTGCTTATACTTTTCCTATTACAAGCACAGTTTCATAGCACACGCTTTGGGTGCACACATCTATTATTCTTAGGATAATGCTAAATCATAGATTTTCCTTATTAAAATATATTATATTTTATTTCCTTATTAAAATAAATTATAATATAGCTCTGTGGTGAAATGAATATGAATTGTCCCCCTGCCTCCTATGTGCTCAGTTGCTTGAATACTTGGTGCCTAGTTAGTGGCATTTTTTGGGAGTTTATGGAACCCTTAGGAAGCATAGCCTTGCTGAAGGGGTGGCAGGGCTGGGGCAGAGGGTGGGTCTTCAAGAGTTAGTAGCCTTCTCCCACTTCCAGTTCAGTCTTTCTACTTAATTCTTGTGTTTGATAATGTAACCTCACAGTTCTGGGTTCCAACTTCCTATTCCCATCACGGGTTCTCCTTCTGGATCCAAAAACGAAAATGAGCTCTCTAGAAGTGACTTTTTGCTTTGGGACAATGGTTTTACCCTGTAAAGATTTGTTTCTTGTACTTGTTTAATAAAATGCTGATTGGCCAGTAGACAGGCAGGAAGTATAGGTGGGGTGATCAGGCAGGAAGTAGAGGTGGGACAATGAGAACCGAAAAATTCTGAGAAGAGGAAAGATTCAGTCTGCAGTCATTACCCAGATGCAGAGGAAGCAAGATGAGAATGCCTCGCTGATGAAAGGTACCAAGTCATGTGACTAACTTAGACAAGCATAATGGGCTAATATAAGATGTAAGAAAGTTAATAAGAAGCCTGAGCTAATAGGCCAACCAGTTTATGATTATTGTAGACCTTTGTGTATTTCTTTGGGACTGAACGGCTGCAGGACCAGGCAGGACAGAAACCTCTGTCAACAACTTTTGGTCATGATATTGCATCATGGCAATTAAAAGTAACTGATATAAGCACTTAATATTTCTTTACAAGACTGTTCAACCGTCTTGATGCACATGGAGATCTATGGGAAGGCTTTCTGCTTCACAAATGCTGTGCTGTGTGCATCTTCTGTGAGTGGAAGATGGAGGTGTGGCCAGTAAAGGGATCTATCATGTGCATCCTTGAACATCTGCGTAATCAAAGAAGCAGAAGCAAGTGAGAGGCAAGGTCAGTGGAATGACAGGACCAGGCAAGGTCTTTGTGTTTATCATCTCCACAAAGAACAGTTCTTTAAAAAGGAAACAAAGATTTTCTTGTGGTGTCCTTGACCCCTCTGGCTCCTACAAGCCTCCCCCCCCACCTCTTCCACAGGATTCCCTGAACTCTGCTTTATGTTTGGCTGTGGAGCTCTGGTTTGTAGCCATCAGTCATTGGATGAAGCCTCTCTCTCATGACAATTAGGATAGACAATGATCTATGAGTATAGCATAATATTACCACAATAAAACCCACAGAATCAACTAACCTGGGATCATAGGGGCTTACAGAGATTGGAGTGACAATCAGGGAGCCTGCATGGGTCTGACCTAGATCCTCTGCAGATATATGAAGCTTGCTCTTCTTACAGGGCTTCTAACAGTGGGAGCAGGGGCTGTCTCTGAACCTTTGGCCTACTTTTTGGACCCTTTCCCTCCCACTGGGTCACCTCATCTAGTCTTAATATGAGGGGGGTACCTAGTAGTATTATAACTTGATATGCCATGTTTGGTTGATATCCATGTGAGGCCCGCCTTTTCTGAAGAGAAACAAAGGAAGAGTGGGTGGTAAGGGAGGGGAGATGGACAGAGGGACTGGAGGAGAGGAGGGAGGGAAAATTGCAGTCAGGATGTAATATACGAGAGAATAATAAAAAAATTTAAAAACTGAAAAAAGACTTTACCTGAGGCTGGGACGATGCCAGTCAGTGAAGTGATTGCCTTGCAACAGGAGGGACTTGAAATCAATTCCCAGATCCCACCTCAAGTATACCAGACTTAGACTTGGTGGTGTTTAGTTGTAACCCCAGAACTGTGGAGGTTGAGCAAGGCAGATCCCTGGGGACTATAGCCTAAGTGGTGACTTCCAGGCCAGTGAGAGACTCTTAAAAGCAAGGTGAACAGTTCCTAAAAAATAACACCTGAGTTGTATTTTCTCTCTGTCTCTATCTCTCTCTCACAGAGAAAGACAGAGAGAGAGAGAGAGAGAGAGAGAGAGAGAGAGAGAGAGAGAAAGGGAGAGAGACTTATCTACAACACTTAATAATCAACATTTGTTACTGCTAGTTTGCGGCATTTGTTCCTTGCCCCTCTGCATCCTGGGGACTTGGGACAAGCCAGGCGTTCCCTAAGGTTTCACAAGTAATTCTATTTCCACCTGTCATGGTCCCTTGAGTTTGAGGATCTGCTGAGTTCTGCCTCACACTGTTCTGTTTCACTAACAATTCTTCTTGGTATTTTACATCAAGTATTGTTCTAAATATTGCCTCCTAGCCCCAGGCTTCCCAAAGAGAGTGAATCTAACTGCCTAGGAGGCTGCGCTCCCAGGGGGCCCCAGTCTGCCAATCACTCAGCAAGCAGCAATCTAGACTATTCTTCAGAGGTGGGATGCAGAGAACACAGCCTGCAATCCAAACACCAGTCTCTATAGAATTCTGTCTTTTCTTTCCAAGAAAGTTTTAAAAACCATTTAAACAAACTTTAAATGTTGAAAGGATAATATATGGGTCATAGAACACTGAAGAAACAAAATGTTTATGGGAACATAAACCAGAAAACAAACACTCAGATATAATTAGACATAGATACACACATGCACACATATAATCTATATATGTATTGTGTATATATATATCAATTTATTTATTTAAATAGTTTATTTGCTATTATTTGTCCACAATACTAATAAGTGCTGTTATTTCTCCACAAGGTGAGCTAGAAGGTAATCTAGAGAACTCAGCTTGCCTGCTTTCCCCTCTATTTCAGATATGTGTAAGCCTCTGTTGGAAGGAAGCCGCTTGCTAGTTTCTGACCACCAGGCTAGCTTAGACCCTAAATAATCACACAGAAACCTTATTAATTAAATCACTGCTTGGCCCATTAGATCTAGCTTCTTATTGGATAGCTCTTATGTATTAATTTAATCCATTTCTATTAATCTGTCTATCACCACATAGCTGTGGCTTACCTGCTAAAGTTCCCAGCATCTGTCTCTGTCAGCTCCATGGCTTCTCTCTAACTCCGCCCTTCTTTCTCCCAGCATATTGCCTAGCTTTCCCTGCTTGGTTCTGTTCTTCCCTGCCATAGGCTCAAAGCAGTTTTCTTTATTCATTAACCAATAAAAGCGACACATAGACCTCCCACACTGTGCCTCTGACTAGCTCACAGCTGTATTCCTTCCTCCTTATGGAGTGCTAACTGCCACTGCCTCCCCTCCTCTCTGGCACTTTGCTACAAATGTATCAGACCTTACCATTATTTACTTAGTAGTAATAGTATTTCTTTTGTTAGTGACTAAACAGAGACTCAAGGAAACTATAGGTCAGTCACGTCCTGTATCCACCATTATCCTTCTGTTTTCTGGTCCCTATCTCCTACATGCACCTAAGAGTGGCCCACAGTGTAATTTTAACCTTTGCTCATCTGCTCTGCCATTGTCAATCTGATCATCCACTTTCATCTTTGTTAAAGTTCCTCCGTTCCCTTATCTCACAGTTTATAGAGAGCATGCAGAGGCACCCCTCTCCCCTCAGCTGTTCATCCGGGTGACAGAGAGGCTGGACCACACAACATGGGAAGTTGACATAGACACTCTCAGCAGCTGCTCTCCCCAGGAAGCCATTCTGGACTAGGTGAAGCCCAGGTTTGGAGTTCCTGCTCCTCATTTTCCTCCTCTTCCTGCTCTTCCTCTTCTTCCTTTCTTTGGTGCTCTCCTCCTCCATTTTCCTCTCCTCCTTCTTTACCTGTCTCCTCCTCCTTCTCTTCCTCCTCCTCCTCCTCCTCCTCCTCCTCCTCACTTATCCTCTTCCTCACCCTTCCAATGCTCACTTCCTTCTTCTTTACCTCTTCCTTCTCTGAGCCTGTTCTCCTCCTCCCCATTCTCCTCCTTCTCCTTCTTGTCTTCCTTCTCCTACCATATTTACGTCGTTAGATATCCTGAATGAAAAAGAGCTGATTGTTGAATGGAGAAGCCATTGCTGCTCCTTTGGGTGGTTGATCAACATCACTCTCTCCAAACTTCTCCTCTGACCCTTCCTCAGCTAACCTCCAGGACTGTCTCCCATTGGCTGCCATCAGGGGACTTCACTGCATATTTGTGTTCATACACATGAAGACACATGTACATGTCCATGTAACTTTAACTCGCATAATCATTAACTGTATTTTGTTTTATCCCATTTGCATTTTTAGTCTTCATATTGTGTGACCAAATCTATCACGGTGAACACTGCATTGCACTGGCAATTGGCCAGGTCCCAAACATGACAACAAAGCCAACCATTAAGGATTACACTGTCTTTTAGGTTGTGTTTTATTTAGTATTATTAATTTAAGTAGGGCCTCGAGAGATGAGTGAGCAGTTAAAAGGACTTGCTTTTCTTGTAGAGGTCCTAGGTTTAGTTCTCATCACTCACATGGCAGCCCTCTTTAGCTCCTGTTCCAGCGGGAACTGATGTCCTCTTCTGGCATTTGTGGGTACTGCATATAGGTGGTGTACATACAGGCAAAGAGGCAAACTACCCACACAAATAAAATAAAAATACATATAACTTAAAAAATAAAATAAATTTGACTTTCAAAAAAGATTTACTACATGTTCTACACAAGAAAAATCACAACATAAGGTAATTCCAAAAGTTCAAATGTCTAATTATTATTAGCAAACATTTTACAAAAAAAATTGAAAAATTAAAAAAATTAGGGATAGCAATTCTAGCATTATCCCACATATCCCTGGTGGGAAATAAACTGTGCTACATCCACGCTGAATCCCTGGTGTTGAAATAATACTGTGTTTACAAAAGGGATCTTCTTATTCTTAGATGCACACATTGAAGAATACTCAGGGAAAAGGATTTACCCTCAAGTGTTTGGCAGTGGGGGAGAATGATAAAGTTAAATAGTGTAAAACTTGGTCAACTGCTGAATACAGGTATATGTGAGCTATTTGAACCTTTTTTTTTTGAGACAGGGTTTCTCGAGTCATTTGAATCTTAATTCTCTCTTTTCCTTAAGTTTCAAATTTTACCCAAATAAAAAGGTTTTAAAAAATAACAAAAATAAATTAAATATATGAAAGGGTGTCATAGAGCATCTGATGTCACAGGCATGTGAGAGAATGTCTTACTTATTTTGTAGCATACACCCTTTCCCCCAGGTTACCAAATAAAGGGCACATTCCTGGCTAGGTAGGCATTCCTCATGCAAGTGACCCACTGAAAGCAAGGGAAAATAAATTTCCAAGATGATTCAGGTTGCTGGGAAGTTTCAAGAAAGACTTCTTAAACTGTCCAAGGAAAAGATTTTTATTCATCCAAAAGCAACTTGAAAAGAAGTCACGGTTTGAAACTCTTTTAGGATAAGGTAGATTCACATTTTAATATTTGATAACTTTACATATCTTTCACTTCTGTAACTGATCTGTCTCAATGTCTCTGCTCTCAAATGACTGGCTGTTATTCCTCATTAGCTATGCACCATAAATTTATTCGTCACTAACAGACGGAAAGGCATTTATATTTATTTCATATTTTTATTCTCAACTGCATCACAGCATTCTTTTTAAAATTCACCGTACCACCAGGAAATACAGAAAAGTAGACATAGAGAGCTTGCTACTTGGTGTTAGGTGTAGCCCAACACTGAGAAGCCCATGCATCGTTGTGGCCCCTTCCAAATATTCCTCCCTCCCAGCTTCTACAACTTTATCAGTGTTTTGGCATCAAACACCATATGTCACTTTTTCTATTTTAAATTTAAGTAGAATGAGCCATAGTAGTCTCTATGTTTGAGGTATTTGGTTCAAAGTCATATTTGGTGTTTAATTAATATTTTTAAAATTTTTTTTTAAGGCGGTATGTCACTCTGTCCACTTCCCCTGCTGGGCTGAGACTCAGGATGAAGAAAAGGCTGGCTGCACACTCACAGCGACTTCCTGCCTTAGCTTCACAAGTATGCTGACTACATACATGGGCCACCAAGCCAAGCCATCTATCTGATCTTTCAGCATTTAGCTGAGTTTAAAATTTTCATGATGTATCATCTTCCATCTCCACTATCCTTTAGAATGATGGGTCTTATGTGGTTGCTAGGTAGCTGCTGTTCTGATACCTTGGGCTTTAATTGTAGAAGGAGAGAACAAACTCCTGCATATTTTACTCTGATCTCTACAAGTCTGCTGTGGCATACAGCCCTGTCCCCTCTCCTCACAAACAAATAAATAAATACAGAAATACAGAAATATCTGTAATTAGTCACAGACATAGTTATATTACATGTGATATACATATAGACATAGTCATATTACATGTGATAGATATACAGGCATACTCACATACATATGTGATATACATACAGGTATAGTCACACATGTGATATACATACAGGCATAGTCACACATATATGTGATATACACACAGGCATAGTCACACATGTGATGTACATACAGGCATGGTCACATATGTGATGTACATACAGGACAGGCATAGTTACATATGTGATATACACATAGCCATAGTCACACATGTGATATACATACAGGCATAGTTACATGTGTTATATACATACAGGCATAGTCACATATGTGATTTACATACAGGCATAGGTATGCTGTGTTAGAGTCAATTACTGTCATTGTTGGAAAATGCTGCATTATTCCACATTCTTACCAAGTTTTAATTATCAAAATTCTGTTTTAGACATTCTGGTGGGTGTCAATTTGCATCTTGTTTTGTTTTCCATTTCTCGGGTAGTAATACGACTTCATATGACTATTGTATAAATTTGTGAGAAGAACCTTTGCAAATCATATATTCTATTGTTTTACCAGTTGTAATTGATTTTTCACACCATTTATGTATGTAAGTATATAAGTGTATGCATGTATGCATGTATTTATGGGGAGAGGGACCAGCGCTGTGTGCCACAGTAGGCTGTAGAGGTCAGAGGAAAAATTGTTCCCTCCTTCCACCATGATGGTCCAGGGCATCGAACTCAGGTCACCAGGCTTGGCTGTGGCAATTCTACCCTCCCCGCCATCTCACTGACTCGTGTGATTGATTTTGAGAGTAAAATCTCTTCTTGATTTGGAAGTGTTCTTTGAAGCAAAGCAGGATCCTCATGGAGATTTTCTGGGTCACAGTTCCCAGAATGCGTTACCGTTACTTAGTAACAAAAACCTCTTGCTGCATTCTGTGTTTAGTTTTCTACTTGTTTGAAATAGAACACAACTCCATGTGATACACATGTGATGGGGGAGACAGTTGCAGTGGTCAAGGCCTGTTCTCCCTTGTCACACTGTGGTGTCTGGGGACCAACTTGATTGTCAGGCAGATGTCATCTTCACCGGCTGAACCATCTTTCTGGTCTATGATCTCTCTCTCTCTCCTCCTCCTCCCTCCCCCTCTCTCCTCTCTCTGGAGCAAAGTGGGCTTTTAAGAGATAATTTCATGTAGCTCAAACTATCCTCACATTCACTGCCCAGCTGAGGCTGACTTGAACTCCTCATCCTTCTGCCCTATGGTGGGAGCGCTGGGATGGCCGGCATGAGCCACTGCCAGTCCGGGTTGCTCCGCTGGCTGGCCTGCCTTCGTTATAGCTCCTCACTGCTTTTGGATATTCCAAATTTATCTTTACTCTTCCTGTCCCACTGCTCAAATTTTCCATTTCTCCACGAGGCTGTAGTTAATTTAGCTGCTATAAGGTAGATATTCCTTACATATTAGGTAATTATGTCCATATGCATACATATACACACAAATACATACTGTATTGCGTATTATACAACTATGTGTTATATTTCTACCTAAACCCAACACTTGGGAAGCCGCAGATTTCATTTCTGTTGCAATGACAACACTCTGACAAAGAGCAATGTGGCAGAGAAAGGGTTAATTTGCCTTACACTCCGGCTCTGTCCTGCCTGGTCTCGTCCCATCCCTCAACACAAAACATCACCCATACCATCTAATCCTATCCCATCCCACCTATAACCTCCTACTGACCAAGACTTGTCACTGCTGATTTGGGGTCAGCTGGCCAAGCGTATGGTTGTCACATTTCTCCTGTACAGTTGTTTTCCGCTTCTTGTCAGTCTGTTTCATGATGCTAATCACCACACCACAGAATACTCCTAGAGGCAGGAGGGTGCACTGAGCTGGGCTGGGTAGGTGGCATTTAAATTATCCATAAGTGTTTCGTGGTGTCTATTCCTTATCTTTTCCCCACCAGTAATCTTAGACAGGTTTTATTTTTGTTATCTTTACATACGAGTTGCCTTCACTCTTCTGCTTACTTTGCTGGCTTTTTCTAGTGGTGTTTTGGTATTTTGTGTTTTGCAAAGTTTCAGCAAGTTTACAGCCGAAGGAATTTTATCTGTGGTGCCGATGGTGTTTAGCCTGGTGTTATGGTGTTTAGACTGATTCTACCAGTCACTCTGCCTATCCCTCCTAAACAGTTCAAGCCTATACCCTCATGAGTAAGTACTGCATACTTAAGCATGAATATTTAACCATGCATTTTCAGGGAATTCTTTTAATCCCTTTTCAGAATTCACAGAAAAGCAGACAAAAATAGAGGTGCCATGGTGGGGGGGGCACTAGTCTGTCATATTACTGAAGAAGAAACACTTTCTCAGACAGTGGATAGTGTCCTTAGTGTCACGCCACGTCCTTCTCTCCTGGCCACATTTTGCTGTTAAAGATCTCCCTTTCAGCTGTGGAGTCTCCCGGTTCATGGGAAGCATATGGTACCCCAACGCCTATTCATGTTTGATTTCAGTGCTTTTCTCCCCTAGGTTCCTTGATGTTCATATGACTCAGACCCCTGTTATGCACTAAAATCATGTTGATTATTTCTCATCCAAGGTTTTATAGGTTTTTTTTTATTGTAATACTTTTATGATAGATTGTCTTCCCTATGCCCCAGAAACAGAACCTTTGAGTATTTGCAAGTCCTGCCAGGCTCGGTTATCTGGTGTATAAATGAGCATCAGTTTGGAAACCGCTTTCCACAAGGAGCCTTTACAACAAGCAAACCATGTCTGCCCCGAGAAATTACATGCAAGTGGAAAAGACAGAGAAGATCAATACAGAACAAACTAGCTTGATGAGCGGCTGCTCTGCGGTCTAATAATAGCTGGCAGGTCCACATGTTTCTGCAGACCCGAAGACCACCAGTAACGTGGGCTTGAATTATCATCTGCTTTAATAATGTTGACATTGAAAATGCAACATTTAAAATTCACGCACCATATTCAGGGTGAGAAGACTATAAATTAACATAAGAGCGTTTTTGAAATAATGTAGAATGTGATGCTACTTTAAAAGGGTGAGATAAAAATCATAATCACTACCAATTATGGAGCTTCTCGTGGGTGAGGCGCTGCTGTTGTTTCCCAGCAATGCTTCTGACAGTATCCCTCCTTCTCTCCACCAAGCTACAAGGTAAGGATTATGAGCTTTGCTTTGTAATATGTTCGTGACAACTGCACAGCCAGCTCGGGAGATGGATCAGCGAGTGAAGTGCTTACAGTGCAAGTATGAGTGCTGGAGTTTGGATCCCCAGAGCCCGTGTGAAAGGCTGTGTGAGTGTGGTGTGGCTCACATGCAATCCCAGTGTAAGGGAGGTGGAGACAGGGGGGTCTCTGGAGCAAGCTGACTGCTACACCAGCCAAAGCAATGAGTTCATAGTTCATCACGAGACACTGCCTCAGTATGTGAGGTGGAGAGTGATTGGCACTGATTCCTGATATCAACCTCAGGCTCACACACACAGACACACATCCATGTATATATATACCTATAAACACAGATATCCACACACAGATAAACATGCATATACACATGCTTGCATACCAACACATATGCGTGCACACACACGCACAATGTGGAAGCGTACCAGCAGGCACCTGTGTACACACACACATACACAGAGGAAGAAAGAAAGCTGCACAGTAAGATCCATAAGTAGCTGGGATAAAATTATATGTTTCTCTCTATTTTACTACATTGTCATCATCCCCCATCTGGGAAAATCTCTTATCATGTATGAGTAGTGTGTGTATATGTGTGTGTGTGTGTGTGTGTGTGTGTGTGTGCGCACGCGCATGCCTGTGCACATGTGTGTTCTTAGGGTATCCCAAGTAGCAGAATCCTTCTCCCAGTCTTTGCCTCAACATTCTTGATGACTCAGAGAAAGGTGACATGTCATTGTCTCCTTTGTCTTTGCTTATGACCTTCCCAGGTCAGACAAAGCCTCTGTCAGGAAATGTTTATAATACAGCTATTTTGGCAAACCTGGCAAATTTGTGGTCTTGCAAACCACCAAGGGTGTTGAAGATATGTTGGGTGATGAAGATGTTGGTGGGAAACAAAGACATGGGGTGGATGAAGAAGGGGGTTATAGGTACAGGGGAGATGAAGAATTAAAGGGTGGATACTGGGTCAAACATTGACAGAAACAGTAACAAGCAGGGGAGCTAAGTTTTCCAATATGATAATCCCATCTGGACAGTTGACAATGAACAAATGCTCCTGGTTCCCCATGGAAACGATCATTTTAAAAGTGGACCAGGGAGCTTCAGATAATTAGTTAGTCCTTTTAAATATTTATGAGTTCCAGTGTGCTACATACATTTTAAAAGACAGTTGACAACTGGAGCATATATCATCTTGTTCCCTTTGCTAGCTAAAAATAGGTTCTTTTTTTTTTTTTTAAATGTAAAGACAATACTTTCCATTTGGTATCCGTGAAATAAATGACTGTAAAATACTAATTTCCGGGTGTGACGGTAGGGATGTTAGGGGAAGTTTTTTTCTCTTAAACTTTCAGATGAAAGACTGGCTCGCTATTTCTGCTTGAAAAGTGATCATGGACACGTTCTTAGTAGTAGCCAGGCTTGAAATGGGAGAGCCTGAAGTTATGGATGCTTCTCTCTCTCAGGCCACCCCAGTCTCAGGCTGACAGACTCTTAAGGAAGGGCCAGCTGATATAGATATGGATAATTTACATTGGTATAAATTTTGCTTTATTGATATAATTTAAGGTCAATTTTGTTATATGTATATGTATTTCTGATCTTGATTAAGGTATTGTGATTGTGTAGTCATTTAAAAATGTAATGTATAATTAGGAAATATAGGTTGTTAATGGATAGTCATCTATAATAGTCAAGTTTGTAGTCATGTTATTTAGATTTTCTAGATATATAGAGATATATTTCAGTTAAATAGGCATTCTTCATATCTTTCAAAGACTACAGAATATGGCATTTAAGATGCTTTAATAACTTAGGGCTTTTCATGACAATGAGACATGTCTGCTCCTGGCAGCACCCATCTACTTCAAGAGAAAAATGGGCATCAAAGAGGCTCCTTATGAAGTTGGTTAGCCATTTGGGCAAGAAACTACTCTTGCCTGGACTGTTGCATAAACTGAAAGACAGAGTATCCTGGTTCCAATGGCACAGAAGGATGGTGGCAGCGGCAGCGATGACAGGATAGTTGTACTCCTCAAGGAGATGCAAAGGCAGAAATGGCTTCTTTGTATCTGGGGCACCTTCTAAAGATTCCACCAGCTCTGAGAAGGGTCTTCTCACTTCAGTTAATCTTCCCTGGAAATACCTTCCCAAGGCATGTCTCTTAGTTGATTTCATACCCCATCAAGATGACACAATTAGCCATCACACCTGGTGTTAAGGATCATGATACAATCTGTCTAGAAGTAGCTTCCCCAAGCAACTGCCTCCCAGGTGTAATGATGAGAGACAGTAGGATCATTGTAAGAGCCATAGTTTCTTCCCCAAAGATTAGAGAGAGGGCCAGCTGCATGAATATTGAGGATTTTAGCTAAATTCTGTGTTGAGACATTGGACTGTGAGCTATTTAAAAGTAAGTTCATAAAAGGCACTGACTCATGGAGTTTGAATATCATTTGCTAAAGTACCAAGTTGTTTTGGTTTCACTCTCCAGCAAAGCTGCCGCTGAGAATGTGGACCATCAGCCGGCCTGGTGTACCTGGGCCCACTGGGCAGATGCTGAAGGGACAAGATAGTCAGCAGGCTCCCTTGGCTTCTACTGTGTCTAAGCTTCAGCTCACACCAGGACACACACACATAAGTCTTGTGGGGAAGTGGAATACAGACACAAAGGCAGAGGAGACGGTCCTACTTGCAGACCGGATAGGACTCGGTAAGGTCTGGGTGACTGTGTGCTGTCCTGAGTAGTGTGAGAAGCCTCTGGGATAGGCAATAACATAAACCTGGCCTGAGAGAGCTTCCTTCAGCCTGCAAGGACCCGCAAACAGTAGCTCCCCCTCATTTTCCCACCTAGATCTGGTACCTGCCACGAAGACCCTGCTCCAAAGTTGCTAAACATCTTAGATACCTATTAGGAGTTGACAAACTAGCGAGAAGTGATGGGAAGACCCAGACTACCTTAGGAATATGTCCTTAGGCAGAGGACAGGACACCAGGTATGTGTTGTCAGGGAAGGGCAGCATAGGAAAGCCTCTAAAATTATCAGGATCTATGTATAATGAAGTGGTTCAGAGACATTTCTATAGCAATTGGGGAAAAAAAAACACCAAACACTAAAAACAAAACAACAACAACAACAAAACAAAAGCTTGTTCTCTTGTTTAAAATTGAAATGACGCTCATAGCCTTGTATCTGAAGGCTTGGTCCTGAGCAGGCAGTGTTATCTGGAAGCTTTAAGGAGTGGAGCTCAGCTGGAGGGAATAAGGCATATATTGGAGGTTCTGCCTGGTCAGTGACCTTTCCTGCCCATCCTAGTTTAGATTCATCATGAAGTGAGCAGCTTCACCCACCATCTTCTCCCCACCATGGTCTGTTTTAGCACAGCCCAGAAACCATGGAGCTGGCCCTCTGCAGACTGACACCTCTGAGACTGTGCTCCAAAATAAATCGTACTGTTTTCCCCAGCTATTTGTCACAGTGAAGCTAAGGTTGCCTAGAAGGGTAAGTATCAAAACTAGGCTAGTAAGGAACATTATATACTCGGGATTACAAAGAAGTCTAGTTGGTCTATATAAACCTATGGGGATTCAGGTCTTGCCTCTTCATCTATGCCTCAAGGAATGATTGTTTCCTGACCATAGAGTTGACTATTTTCCAGCCATGGTTTCTAATCTGAGACTGAGATAGTAGTGTGCTGTAGACAGACCCAAAATGAAGGGATTGGCGCTAATAAGACGTCTAAGTATTCGAGGGTCCCATAGAGGACGGTGGCTATCATGTCACAAAGGTAGGAAACAGGTCTCCCATGTGACCTGGTCCTATGCAGAGAGGGCTGCACACAGTATAAAACACACCTAGCCACTCTGCTGCCCTGGGATTAATGACAGCCCGGCAGCAGGGTGTCCCATTGGTTTCAAAACACACCCCACACTGTTCTCTGGAATTCCCCAGCTACTTTCTGAATGTGCTCTGCTCGGTCTAGGCCCCTTCCCCCAAATGGCAGTACATAGGACCAGCCAACTAACCTGGTAATATAAAGGGAATTCACCTGTTTCATGCAGGGCGATACCTCCCTACCTTCTCCCCAAAGACCTTAAAGAAGATATCTTGCTTCGTGTTGCTGGGGTTTAAACTGTGCTTCAGACCCCAGTATTGACACTAACAAGCTTATTATAAGAAGTACAATTCTACTGTGTACTTCTCTCAAACCTTTCATTCTCTTGCTTCCTAAACCTTAACAGTAGGGACAGGAGCCAAGGGTAGGTATGTGGCCAGTAGGTTAGCTATAGATCTCAGCCGAGGTTATCAGAGTACTGACACCTGGGAATTCAAAGATGGAAGGCTGGGTGCCCATACCCTCCATTAGATGCATCACTTGTTTGTCGTTAGCACATCACTCTATCCTCATCTACAGGGGAGGTACAAGATGCTGAATCTCAGACATATTAGGATAAAGAAATGGGATCAGTTGTAGCAAAGTGTTCAGTATCGTGCCAGCCACCCAGTTTCAAGTTGCATCTCTTTGGTGGGTGTCTATTATTTGCTAAATTCTCCAGTCATTTGAGTAGTGGGGATCAAAAATGCCCACGAAAAGAGGTTCCAGTCCTGCTTAGGCAAGGTGTCTTGAGGTGAGCTGCCAATAAACAGGTTATCAGGTTAAGACATGATGTTCAGCGCTCTGTGAGACCAGTCCCACATACATCAGAACACAGAGGTCTGCTCTGCTTCCATACACACTAAAGGCATTAACACAAAGAAGGTGTGCCCATGTGCTGGCAGAATGATGAATGGATGAGGATGGGAATGAATGAACAAATTGCAGTCTATTTTTTTGCTCATATCTAAGTGTTCTGTCTTTAATTGCAAGCCCAGAGAGCTTAGTCAACGCACTTCAGTGCCCTCACTTGTATAGAAACATGTGATATTAAAGACAAAAATAGCCATCATATTTTGTTGCTGAATGGAGCTATATATAAGACGTCCTGCTAACATCACAAAGCCAATAATGGGATAGACGGCAACTACAGAAGAAAGACGTGCTGTTTCAAAGGGAAGGGTATGCACAGACTTAGAATCAATGTAGCTATAACAAAGGCATTGGGTGGGAATTATTGAGTTGTTGAGTAGTCAGTCACTTTGTAATCACACCCTGGGCTTTAGATTTTTTCTCTTTCTCATCCTTACTACTTCATGAGTTTCAGATGCTATTCTTTGGGAAAATGGGGAAACAGAGACTTCTAGGTAAAGATGCTTACTCCAACTTTTAGAATTAGTCACTTGGAAAATTGTGACTCAAAATGAGGTTCAGGATATCCAGGGCTGGCTCATATGGCTTTCTTAGTACTGGAGCTACTGCTAGATTCTGGCTCTTGGACTTTTATCAAACAGAGTTTCTACTATAGTCTCCATTTCTGTGTTTCTATCAATACTAAAGCAAGCCATTTTGGTTCTGAGGCTAAATGAAAACATCAGGGTTGACCCTTCAGGAGCCTCCTGTTAGAACAACTACTGCTCTCCCCAGACATCATAAGATATTTTTCACAATCCTAGTTAGAGTTTTCTTATTACATCCTAATGCCAAAGCACAGATTTTGAATAGATATTTTTCTTTATAATTGAAGAACAGAATAATCTGGTGGATACAGAAGTTCACAACATACAATTTCTTCTCTCAAGAGAAGGAAGGAGAAGCTTGAATCAGAAGGGAAGAGTCCAGGCTCTGTGGGAAGTGATTTCTCATTCCAGGCAGTGAACAATGTTAGCAAGGAAGCAAACTTTCCTTTGTAATCTAGCATAGGGGGAACTGGCCTGCAGAAAAGGGCCATTGTCTGCCACCCTCTGCTCAGGTGGCTTTGGAAGGCATAAAAGCTGCAAGTTCAAAGCATACTAACTGCAGTTCCGGTTGAGTGCCCTAGTCCAGGCTGGCTGACTGGGTGGGTAGTGCTGTTTGCACACAATGGGGGATTATCTGCTTACATCCTCCGTGCCCCTTTGCCCTTCAGGAACAGCTGGTCAGGAACAGAAAAGGGATGACTTTATAGTTAAAGCAAGAGTAAGATGCTATTACAAATGGGTAAGAATAATTCAGGACTTCCGGTAACGCAGCTCAGCTGGCAGAGTGCCTGCCTAACAGGCAGGAAGTCCTGGATTTGCTTCCTAGAACCACTTAAAAGGGTCTACACCTGCAGTTCCCACATTCAGGAGGAAGGAGGATCTGAAGTTCAAGGCCATCCTCAGATCCACAGTGGGTTTGAGGACCACATGGGACCATGTCTCAAACACAAACAAACAAATAAACCAAGGGAAAACTGCTGAACACAAGTGTCCAGCGTTGACGTTCATCAACTGCCTTCTGCATATGTTAGTGAGGAAACATAGACAATTATCTGTGCTGTGGCTCCTTGTTCATGAAAACACACAGCAGGGAGCTCAAGCCATCTGCCTTGCTATGAGGTCATGCTGCCGAAGACAGCGAGAGCTTATGTCCCTTGGTTCAGAATGAGTTTATTAATGACTGAGCTATAGCCTCAACTCCAACATTTATTAAACTTCAACTTTGGGGGAAAAGCTGTAGATACAGAGAATAAGATAATTCTTCATTCAAGTGGCATTTATAGAATTTACTGGAAGACTTTTTGACAGATGCATATAAAATATTTCATAATTTATAATTAAGCCATCTTATAATTTTCCACTCATGAACACATTTACCTTTTGTCAATATGCTATTTATTCTTTGAACATTTCATTCATGTGTAAAATATAGCCTGAGTATACCTATCCCATTCTTCTCTTCCATTCCCTCTGTGAACCTAATACATTTCCCTCTCATTTTCATGTCCACTGGACTATTTTTATAATCTCCGAAGTCAATTATTGCTGCCTAGATTCCTATGGGTGTGGGTCATTGGGGCGTGGGGAAACTGAGAGTGGCCATACCCACGAAGGGAAGTGACTCTTCTTTATCTAGTTTCTGTCAAATATTTATTAAACATCTAATAGTCTATGAGGATCCATACTGCAACTAAAATTGAAAATTGCTGATCACCTGTTAATAAAGAAAGTCCGGCTATAAGCAAATGAGGAGTAAACTACACAGTGTGGTGGAAGGACACGTGTTTCCTTCCAGGAAAAAGCAGAAGGGGCCATGGAATAACAAGGAGGGGGCTGGTGGGCTCCTTTACAGAGATTGGTTGTGGAAGCCTCCAGAGACTTGAGACATTTGAGGACAATGGGATGAAGTCACACGGCTGTGGGGGATAACGTGATTTTAGAAGAGAAAACATGAGCAGATATAGAAGAGAGGGTACTTACTTAGGAACCAGGGGCTGATAGAGAGGGAGAGAACTTACCTAGGAACCATGGACAGGCAGGGGCTGCTGAGAAGGGAAGAGAACTTACCTAGGAACCAGGGACAGGCAGGGGCTGATGGAGAGGCAGAGCTCTTACTTAGGTACCAGGGACAAGCAGGGGCTGATGAGGAGGGGAGAGAATTTACTTAGGAAACAGAAACAGGCAGGGGATGATGGAGAAGGGAGAGAGAACTTAGGAACCAGGGTCTGATGGAGAAGGGAGAAGCTTTACCTAGGAACCAGGGACAGGCAGGGGATGATAGAGAGAGGAGAGAGAAGGGAAGATGAGAAAAGTGGGGGTCACAGACACAGCAGCCAGATTGAGTGGCACCTGGTCAGCACCAGGCCCTCTGCTGTCTCTCTGTTTAGGGAAATACTGGAGGGGCTCAGCAGAAGAGTGACAGAATCTGGCCCAGGATTAAGAAGATGATTCTGGGTCCTTTGAAAGAATAAATGACTGGATGGTAAACAAGCAGGAAGTGTGGATAAGGAGCTAGTGTGGCCTGGAGCACTGGCTCAGAAGTTAAGCATTTACTGCTCTTTCAGAAAACCTAAGTTCAGGTCCCAGCACCAGTGTGGGGCTGACCACTCACCACCATCTTTGACTCCAGTTCCAGGGGATCCAAAGCCTTCTTCTGGCCTCCCTAAAAGCTTGCCCTCATGTGCACATGCCCCCACACAGACATTCATACATGCACAAATGATTATTAAAAATAAAATGATTGTTTTGAAAAAGAAACTAGTGCCATAAACCAAATGGGAGAAGCTAATGCCCCACAGGGACACAGTGACCAGACGGAGAAAGACTGGAGTCTGGGTGTATTTTTTTTTTCAGGGTTTCTCTGTGTAACAGCTCTAGTTGTCCTAGACCAGGCTGACCTCAAACTCACAGAGATCCACCTGTCTCTGCCTCCAGAGTGCTGGGATTAAAAGTGTGTGCTACAGCTGCCCATTCTGGATGTATTCTTTAAGGCCAAGACAACAGGATTTGCTGATGGTTTTTCACAAAATTTGAGAGAAGTTGAAAATGGAAGGAAGGATCAAAAGTCTGAGCAGACAGAAACATGGGCTTGTCACACAGGAGCCTGGGAAAACAGGGAGGGGAATATTCCCATAGGCAAAGCTATGCTTAGTTATAGACATTGTGCATGTACAATATACATATTACAGACATTTTATATGTACGATATCCTTATTACAGACATTGTACACGTACAAAATCCTTAAGGGAGGTGGGTGTGTTCTAGATACAAATCTGTAAGGTGACCTTGCTTTGTTTGCCTTGAGGGATGAGATTGCCTGAAGGTAAGTTAGTGGGAGCTTTAGAGGTCAGATAAACAACTCTTTAGATAAAGAGATAGAAGAGAATCGGGGCAAATCAGAGAGGGGTGGCATCAGGCTACCTAAGCAGAGAGAATATTTCACAAAGGGGTAGAATGGCAGCCGGTGTGTGTAGGTACCATGCGTGCCAGGAGTTCAGAAGGAATTATTTATTTTTAAATCTCTCTCTTTCTGTGTGCACATGCGCGCATGCAAACACATGCACGCATACGTGCTCGGATGTGTGAGAGCAGGCCCTTTAAGAAACTGTAGTGTGTATGTGTGGGCTACAGGACACCCCTTGTGTCAGAACTTGCCTGCAGCATTTATTGAAACAGAGTCTCTTATCACTGCTTATGTCATGCTCCTGACCTCACATTTCCTATGTATCTGAGGGTAGCTTTGAAATCTTGATCTTCCTGCTGTCATCTCCCAAGTGCTGGCGTCACAGTGTGTCCCACCATGCCCTGCTGTAATAACATAAGTGCTGATGTCACAGTGTGCCCCACCATGCCCTGCTGTAATGACATAAGTGCTGATGTCACAGTGTGCCCCACCATGCCCTGCTGTAATGACACAGTATTTGTGGACTGAAACTTCTCCCTCATGTTCCCATATTCCTACCAACGAGATTTGACTGAATTGTGGCTCCCACAAATACTCATGTTGAAACCTCAGTCTCCAGTACTTCCGACCATGAACCTGACAAATTAGTGTTCTTTGCATCCAAAGATTGCTTAGGCACATGCTGGCCTGGAAGAAAGGCCAGGTGATGACGAAGTGCAAAGATGGTCACCTATAAGCCCAGGAGAGAAGAAATCAAATCTGCCAATGCTCAGAATTGGACTTCCAGTTTTCATAACTGCATGGAAGTAAGTTTCTGATGTTTAAACCTGCTCAGTCTGTAGTAGTTTGTGATGTTGGCCCAGTGTGGCTTTTATTTCCACAGTGAACTTTCTAAACAACGTGGCCACAGTCTTTTGTTTCCAGAGGAGCTGGAACTAAGAAGCTAGATATAATGGAGCTGAGCCCCCTCCTGTGCCCTTTTATATAAATAGAAGCTGTTTTTGCTGATGACTGCATTGCTGACCTGGGTATTGCGGAGAGCAAGCCAGCTCTAATTTTTAATTTGCATGTCCTGTCATGCAGAGATGAATGTGGGTCTTGCCTTTCTGCACACCTCCAGGAAAAGCCACCAGTTTCTGCTCCTTTGTCAACTCATTTTAGTGACAAGGGTCACTGAGCGCGATGGGGGCGCAACTATTCTTAGCAAGGGGTAAAATGCAGTTTCACCCTCCTCTTTGTTCAGGAGATAGAAGGCTAGAACCAGCCAGGTAACTTTGTCCAGTTCCTACGTAGATTTCAGAGCATCTGTGTTTTATATCCCTTTCCTGGGCATCAGCTACTGTGGGGTGAATCTGCTGCCCCTTTCTATAGTTAAAGAATCTTAAGGAATTTAGGAAATCTTACAATTCATAGATGGTGTCTGATACCATCAAACACTACAACAAAGTCCTCCTAGAGTGAGCTTAGCCATGAAAGAATATCCTCACGACAAGGATCACCCTGAGAAATCTAAGTGCTGCTAGTGGCACTTTTGGGTTATGTAGGCAAATTGGGGAAATATACTTTGGAGGTGGGATTTCCTAAGCACTCGCTATCTATCATGCATAGGTCCAGGCTTTTCTCATGAATAGTCTTATATAATCAGCCCTTAGAACTGACTGATACCAACCCCAACACCACCATCACCATCATCACCATCACTACCACCATTACCACTATCATCATCATCACCACCATCATCATCATCATCACCACCATCATCATCACCACCACCATCACCATCATCATCACCACCATCACCATCATCATTATTATCACCATCATTACCACCACCACCAACAGCAGCAGCAGCAGCAGCAACAGCAACAGCAGCAACAACAACCACAATAACAACAGCACCAACAACATCAAAGAAGCAATGATAAGGCCCAGAGAGGGAATGTGACCTGCCCAAAGTGAACAATGTAGTTAATAGTGAATTCTCTGATCTCAAATCTGTGTTTTTGTGACAATGTCATTGTTGTAAGAGGCTGCTTGTTCATTTCCCGGCTGCCCAGACTCCCAAAATAACCACACAGAAACTTTATTAATTAAATCACTGCTTGGCCGATCACTATAGCATATTCCTAGCAAGCTCTTACATATTAAATTAACTCATTTCTATTGTTTTATATTTTACTACAGGGCTCATGGCCTACCAGCAAGGTTCCAGCTAGTTGCTCGCATCTTTCCCCTCTGGTGGCTACATGGCATCTCCCTGATTCCCACCTTCTTTCCTCCCAGCATTCAGTTTAGTTTTCCCCGCCTACCTCTATTCTGCCCTGTGCAGGCCCAAGAATTTCTTTATTAACCAATGGTATTCACATCATACAGAGAGGAATCCCACATCATGTCATCTTGCTAAACAGTGAAGATGCAATGTGAACAAAGCACAACTACAATGATACATGTGTTTGAAGAATGCCATAATGAAACCGGGTGCTTTGTGTTTTTATTCAAAAGAACAATGAAAATCATACAAAATATGAAAAAAAGAAGAAATGCCTCCCAGAATGCATATTTATTTTGATTTCTTTGCAGTGGATGCTGAGATGAGTTTCCAGGGGAGGCTGGTCATGGTGCATGTTTGTAATCCCAGGAGCTGGAAGGTGGGGGTAAGAGAAGTGTTTGAACCCAGATTTCACTACATTGTGAGCTTGAAGTTAGCCTGTGCTGCATGAGACCCTGTTTTCCGAACTGAATAAATGAATGGATAGGTGCCAGAGAATTTAGCAAAAATAAAATGAGAAAGGACAGAATGGTTTTGCCTTTCCCAGATTCTGTGAGGCATTCTGTAAGAAAAAGTGTTTCTTGAAAACCAGTTACAGTTAAAGGAGAAGTTAGGCTGGTCCCTGTAGCATGAAAGCAAGAGTAATATAGCCCCAAATGCACAGAGTCCCAGAACCCAAGGCTCTTTACTGTATCAGAACCTGGAATTTCTCCAGGCAGTAATGATCTCAAGGCTCTGTTGACACACAGGTGATCTCCCTGCCATTTAGCTCAGAGGGAGGTATCCATGTGACCAGAAAAGCAGGGAGCCTGCTACATCTCTCTAAGATAATGTATGAAGGAAAAGACACCACCGCATACTCTGGTAGTTCACTGAAGTAGTTCACTGCAGTCATCAATTATAGCTGCAGAGTAAGTCTTAAAGCTGGCTAGCCTTCCTGGCATTCATTTGCATAGCTGTTTTGAGCATGCTAGTTTCTTTGCAAAGGTTATTTATATCCTTTGCCCTCTAAAATTGTTTACTATTATTATTACTGGTGTGTATACACCAGTGTTTACGTGTGGTGTATTTGGTATATTATTATGTGAATGTGAGTGCACACACTTGTGTGCAGATGTGCACACAAGAGAATGTCAAGTCCCTTACTCTATCATATTCTGTCTTATTTCCTTGAGGCAGGGTCTCACTGAGTCTAGAGGTAGGCTAGCAGCAATCAAGGCCCAGCAATCCTTCTGTCTCTGTGCCACAAAAGTAGAATTCACTTGTGGGTTTTAGACACACAGGTAGCCACAGCCACAGCTAACTTTTTCCATGTGTGCTGGGGATTCAAACACAGTTCTTTATGCTTGTGTAGAAAGCATCCACTGAGTTATCTCCCAAGCCCCTAATGCAAGCATGAAGATGAGAATTTGATTCCAGAACCCATGTTAAAAAGCCAGGCATACTGATTTATGCTTATAATCTCAGAACTGGCAGGAAAAAGTATACTGAGTAGTCAACATATCCTGCCTGGCAACCTCTGGACCTGTGAGAGACCCTGCCTCAAATACCTAGGGGAAGGATGGTTGAAAAATTCCCGAGGTTGTCTTCTGGCCTCCTCACATACACATATGCTCACTTAAACACATACTGGCATTCATGTGTGTGTGCGTGTGTGCGCGTGCACACACACACGGTGTAGGAGGTCCTTCTTTCTATGTGTTGCTTTCATTGGTGAATAAAGATAACTGCCTTGGCCTTTTGATAGGGCAGGACTTAGATAGGCAGGGAAAAGAGAACAGAATGCTGGGAAGAAGAGACAGAGACAGAGAGCCACTGCCATGAAGCTACAAGGTTAGACACGCTGAATCTTTCCCGGTAAGCCACGACCTCATAGTGACATACAAATTATTAGAAATGGGTTGAATCAAGATCTGAGAGTTGGCCAAGAAGAGGCTAGATATAATGGGCCAGGCAGTAATTTAATTAATACAATTTCTGTGTGGTTATTTCAGGTGTAAGCTAGCTGGGCAGCGGGACACAGCCAAGGGTGGCTGGGATGACAAGCAGCCCGCCCTCTCATTACTACACACACACACATACACACACACACACACACACACACACACACACACACAGATTTGCAGGCATTCACAAACAGGGATGTGTAAAGTGGTGTGTCTGGTAGAAAGAGCACACAATACCTTCCACTCTTCCAGTCTCTTCTCTGGAGTGAGGAAAATGTCTCTCTGATTCCAATGATGTGGGAGCAGAGGAATGACAGCTAAGTTTGAGGATTTTTACAATATATTTTTCTATTGTTTTAAGGTTGTGAGACTTATCTTTTATACATAGACAATGCCTGAGTTCTCCTAGACCCCGTCTGTCCATGACCTAGAGGAGCAGCCAGAGGAAAGGTTTCCAACGCTGTACAACCTTCCTTTTAATAGCAAACCTCAACCTCTGCTGCCCACGGATTCTGTCACTCTCCAGAACACAGTCTCATCTGATATGAATGTTATACTCACTCACCGTGTTACATATAAAACTGACGTTCGGGAGAGCAATGACTCCAAGGACACATTGGTAGCTGCAAAACTAGGAATCACAACTATTTCTCCACAGTTCTGAGGTTCAGCTATTTAATCACAAGGTCATGTCTGTGTGAGTGGATTTCAAATGGTGAGTTGGTATGCTGGAGTTGGAGAAACTGATGCTATAGATTTTGGAACTTTAAGCATTAACATGGTTGCTTTTATAAAAATTGATTCCTTTTGTTTTTGAGACAGGGTCTTACTTTTTAACCCTGGCTAGTCTGGAACTCACTTATGTAAGGCTAGGTTGGTCTCAAACTCAAAGAGATCTGCCTACATCTGCTTCCCAAGTACTGGTGTTAAAGGTCTGTGCCATCACATCCCCTGATTATGGCTTTTGGAGACTTGCTATGTAGCACAGAATGATCCCAAAATCATGATCTGTCCTCCTGAGTCAGAGTTCCCAGTGCTGGGGTTACAAGCGTGGACCACAATACCTGGCTCAAAATAAAAGAAATATTAAGGCTGTATTTTCATTCTGTGTCTCTCTGTGTGTGTGTGTGTGTGTGTGTGCATGTATGTGTGTTCTCTCTCATATGTGAACAGGTCTGTGTGGGTGGCAGAAGAGCATTCCCTGGAACTGGAGTTATCAGCAGTTGTGGGATACCTACCATGGATGCATGGATACTTGGGTCCAGTTGAAAAACGCTTAACCACCGAGCCCATCTACCCAACTCCTAAAAGGGAAAATTTCAGCTGAAGCTGAGCATCCCCAATATGATCATTATGCAAAGACTTTGGACTTCTCAGAAAATACTCAGACATGACAGGCATTTTGATAGCACAGTCTAAAGAGAAATTAGAGAGGAAAACCTCCCGGTTCCCAGAAGGAACAGCAAGATACCTGGGAACAGTGCATTACCTGCAGATGCTGCATACATGTGGAGAACAATATAGAAGATATGTGAAGCTGGCTTCTGGCCTCCACACATACAGCCACAGGCAGGTTATCTGCGAAGAAGTCCATATACACAAAACACTCTTCATGCACATACCACCCACCCTCCAAGTACTTACCCCCATGCACATGCCCCCTATCTGCCCCCCCCCCAAATTCAGAATAAGAATTAGCCTCAGATGTCTTGTAGACTATTATTCTACTTTTCTTTTTGAAAAGTCATTGGTCTGATGAAATGTTTTTTGCTGAACATGCTATAGACCAGTGTATGTGGTATAGTGCTGGCCTGCTATGTATGCTTAGTGTTCAATGTCAACCTGGCACAATGATCTAGAATGATCTGGGAAGGGAGTCCCTATGAAGGACTATCTAGGTTGACCTGTGGACATACTTGTGGAGAATTACCTTGGTTATGTTAATTGAGAAGTGAAGACCCATCCCCTGTGGGTGCCACCATTCCCAAGACAGGGGATTCTAAACTATATGAGATCTGAGAAAGTGAGCTGAGTGCTAGAGGGGATGCACGAGTTCGTTGCTTTCTCTTCTTAACTAAGGAGTTAATTCTGTTATTATATTCTTTGGTTGTATTCTCTTTCCATTATACCCTTATATTCATTTGGGTCAGTTGATTATAATTTTAAACAATCCCTTATCTCTCCTCTATAGGCCTTTAGATCCAATAAGACATTTCTCTGATGCGCAACTCAGTGCTTGGAACTCTATTTATAGAAGCTATTTCTTAAGCCCAATTTTCTAATGTAAACTAATGAAAAAGCCACCATTGGCCATCTCATATGAAATCCAGATGGTGGAATACTGCTTTTGTCCTAGAAGAACTTAGCCTTTAAGGGAGAATTGGGAACACAGCCTATCCATAATAGTATGTGTCAAAATGGAAATACATACACATATGCTCAGAAAGCAATGAAGCACAGACTATGTAGGTTCAGACAGGTGTATGAGAAAAAGATTCTGAATTGAGATATGGAAAGTATGGGTTGTTTGCAAATGTGCACATAGAGCAAGAGGATGGTCATGGCAGCAAGTGCTGACCTCCACAGCAGGACCGGCACGGTGCTTGTGTGTGCAGGGGAGACTGAGCATCAAAATGGGCAAGTTCCAGGAAACACGTTATTCTCAGGTCAGTCCTGGGATCTGATCCACAACTTATTGATGATGGAGAGTTACAGCATTGTAAGCCATTTGAATGACGTGGCTTAATAAAAATCATACCTGTGGTTTTGTGAATGATGGTGACTACAGACAGAAGCCCGGGGATAGAGAATCTTACTCCATCTCGAAGATAACAAAAATGACAACCTAAGGACTGCTGTGACTTACTAAAGTAAGAATATTGTCTTCACAGTAAAGCTTTTGATGACATTGAATATGATACAATTCTTTTGTAATAATGATACATTGATATTTTTAACCAAAACCTTAACACGAGAGTGAAGATGCTATGTCCTTACAGAACTCTCAAAGAGAATAGGAATGAGTTGGGCAACCAACAGCTCTTACAAAAGGACAAACTTTCTGTTCTAAACTTTCATAAGCTACACATACATTGTGACATACACCATGAATAGATTTTCTACACGATTTACCAGCCAAGTCATTTCCACTCCCCCCTCTTCCATTTTAATCCAGATACAAGATTGACTAGGCACGATGCTTGATTGACAGACATAATGATTTAACTATAAACATTGCATTAGCCCTGCAAGATCATATTAATAAAAGAACACGATGGAGGCAGGCATACAAGGCAGATGTGCAGATTTTGAAGCCAATGCATTGTGGCTGAATTCCACCAAAGCAAGGCCTCAAATAGGTTATAGTAAATGGTTCCCAATATGTTTGCCCTACACTATTTGAATCAGCATCCCCAAATAGTCAATTAAGCTACAGGATTATGCAGAGGTTAAATGTTCTCTTGCTCCTTATAGACTGTTAACTTGGATACTTAGATTCTAAATTCTCTCATTGAGTTCTTAGCTTTTCGGACTTCAGATAGCTGTAGGGATGTCACAGAAAAGAGCACGTTGTAAAGAATAAGGAACTGCCCTTTGTCTGGTTGACTGCCACTGGACCTTCCAAGAAGCATGTATCAGTTGTGTTCACAGTGGACTTGCCTTTTAATCTAGTTACAAGGCAGTTACTTTGTTAGCTTCCTTGTGTCTTGCATGCCATATCCTGGTGTTTATGTCTATGTTGGACTCTGTGCAGCCTGCTTCAGTCCTCAAACACAGCTAGAGGTCTGTGAACATAACAGTTTAGTGTCTATGAATGTCATAAACACCAGAGACTTTCATCTGTATCCATTGGTAATGAACCCATCCTGCACCAGTAGCCTGATTCCACACCCACTCACCTGTTGGGAGAGACTTCTACATTCTCCATCTTCTAGGGAAGAGTAGGGACTTTCATTATCACCCTGTGGTAAAAACACTAAAGGCACCAAGAGTTAGTGGATGCCATGTGGAAACTAGGACCACCCCCAGCCCAAGTTAGTGTCTTAGACCCATTCTAGTTGTCCCCGCCCCCAAGTTTCTCTCTCACAAGTGTGCCTAGTCTGCAGTTTAACTTGTTTCTCCATGACTACACGTCTCCTACCAGTTGTCTGTCATCATAGTTGAGAACAATCTGAGGCTTGACCTTGGCCATACTTTCATGCAAATGAACTCAGAACTTAGAACTCTGTTTTGTGGTCAGCTCCTCTCAGGAAATATCCCTGAAATAGGCCTTGATATTGGAGGCAAAACAAATGATGCATCTATCTCTTGTTGACAACCTCAGCTTACATGCTGAGTGCTCAGTGGATGAGGGATATCATCCCCCATCTGTTAGCTTGTCTCTCTCAGAGTAGACTCTCTAGTCTATGATTGGAAAAGGTGGTGCCTCACTGACTCCAGAACATTGTCTCATGATTAGGGTCTAATTATGATTGCCATGAGTCTCATTGCTGGACTCATTTGGAGATGGCTTCCAGTGACAGGTAGCTGGGGAAGGGTTGAAAAATTGCTCCATGTCCTCACAGAAACATGATTCTGCAGCGTGAGTGACACCATAGATTTGACCCATCTCGACACAGGACAATCATTTTCTGAATGCAGGACTTTGAATAGTGGATGTCAAGGTGGTTGATGGAGCGTCCCCTGTGACCAGGCAGATGCTAACTTGACAGCAGGTAGGGAATGGGTACAGGTACCAGATAAATGGCTGAACATGGCTAGCCAAGAGCATCTATTACTTCTGGCCTTTCATTCTTGGTCTTATTCCTTTACAGAGACAAATACTTTTCAAATACTAGAGAGACCAAGATATATATGTGGGAACCATATGTGCTTCCTCTGTGGCAGGAAAGTGACTGAGATAAATAGCAGATTGCCATGGTGAATGGGCCAAGCAGGACTAATGGAGCACTCGGTGTTACCCATGGCTTCAAAGACAATACAAGTAGGATTCTAAGTCCACATAGATACATGGGTACTTGCATTGCTATGTCAATTCCTGTAATCACAACAGCCAAGATATCAAGCCAGCCTAGAAGTCCTTCAATAGAGTGATGGATATAGAAAATATACATACACGCAATAGAAATTTATTCCACTGCAAAGAAAAATGAAATCCGGACATCTGTAAGAGAGTAGTTGGAAGTGGAAATCATCAAGGTAGGGAAATTAGCCAAACATGGCCTTTTCTCTGGAATACAGGATCCAGATATGAATGTATGTATATATTAATGTAGGACATGACAGTGAAAAGATGATATGAGAGAAGAGGGGTCAAAGGGAGCAAGACTGAGAATTCTTAAGAAAGGGTAATGAAGCAATATATGTGACAGGAAGTAGGAAGGGATATTTTGGAGGAAGAAAGGGGCAGACCTGGGTAAACAGTAGTGGTGTGGACCAAATCAAATCTCTGTGTGTGTGTGTGTGTGTGTGTGTGTGTGTGTGTGTGTGTGTGTGTGTGTGTGTGAAAGATGGTGGGTGGGGAAGAGCCACAATCGTGCTGTTACTTTGCATAGTAGATAAAAATAATTTTTAAAAAAGAGAAGCACAAGCAGAATTGAAGTAATTTGTTCAATATCTTACAAACTATGTATACTTTCATTTCAGGACAGAGTGATTGAGCACAATGCTGGAAACCCTTGTTTTGGAGATAGACAATCCAAGCCTTCCATTTAAGGTGCTGCCTGTGGACTGTGGAACCCTGGCAATGGGTGCTGTGGATGCAGAGCTATGGGAATTGCCATAAGGAAGACTGAGCCAGGTGAAAGATGAATGCCCAAGGTGCCTTGCTTCCTGGTTGAGATTCTGCCCGTCTCCTCTGATGTCTAGAGCTGTGCTCTCACTAATCTGTAGACTGGAGAAAGAAAGCATTGCTGAGCAATTCCCCGGGGTTGACAGTCTATCATAATCATGTTAAATACCTCAGCTACCGTATTATGCACTGCTAGAGTAAACTCACTATTAAAATTTACCAGGGTTATAAATAAAAATAGTGTTGTTTTTTGCTTCCATAAATTTAACTGTGTGTTCTGAAATAAATGTAATTACATCTACTGGAACACTTAGAAGGGGTAACCTTGTGAAAATTATCCCTAAGTGTTAAAATAAAGGCAGCAGGAGAAAGAACCTAAGGAGAGAGAGACACACAGGGCATTATCATAACAATTGGGAATTATTTATATATTTACCAGCACAGCATTCTGAGAGCTCACTATGAAAAATCTTCCTTCCTGGCATCCTCATCACATTCCCCAGCACCTGAACCCATTCTAAGTGCTCTTTGCCTATCAATTTAAGTTAGGGGAAATAGTACAAGACAGAAAACGTGCCCAGCACAACAGAAGGAGCTTGATGGGTTACTATTTTCCATTTTACCGAGAGTAGGCGACTGCACATTTGAAAGCATTTTCTTAGACATTTTAAATATCTCTTTGCTTATTTTGTTTCATATTTTTAAATTACTCTTTTATCACAAAGATAATTTTGAACATATCAGCATGTAGATTACTATAAACCCCAAGCTATGTCTTAGTGCTATAGATTCAAAGGAGTGTCTTTAGGGGCTGTAGACTCAAGATATACTTTACCTTTAAATGGGTTTGAGCATCTTTGTCTCTTCATCTTTCATTGAAAGCAGTTGATTTGTATTTTATGTATTAAACTTTAACGTGTGACAGAGAGAGAGAGAGAGGGAGAGAGAGAGAGAGAGAGAGAGAGAGAGAGAGAGAGAGAGAGAGAAGGAGAGAGAGAGGAGGGAACTCATGGGTACAGATGGACACATTTGCAGAAGGCAAATGCATGTAGAGGCCAGAGGTCAACTTCAGGTGTGATCCCACAGGTGCTGTCAGTCACCTTACTGCTTAAAAGAGATGGGGTCTGTCGCTTATCCTGCAACTTGCCAACTAGCATAGGTTGGCTTTCAAAACTGCATGCCTCTGTGGTGGGCTTTGTCACATACAGAGGAATGTGACTTCTAGGGCCCATACTCAGGTCCTCTTGCCAACATGGCAGCTATTTACTGTCTCTCCAGATGGTTAACTGAATTTAGACAAATGTCCTTTTGTCATTTTGTGGGAATACATAAATTGATTCAGTTGACAGGTAGACATGTTGATCAAATGTATTGGATGTCCAGGATGACACGTGGAGATGCGTGGTAGACTACAAGAGATCCACATTGCCACTGTATTCCCAGCCATCAGTCTGCTATGCAACGTTGTTGTACCTTCACAGGAGCAGGACCCTTTACTTCTCTATTGCTTCCTTTGGGGCTCATGCTATAACTTGCTTGGGTACATTGAGGTTGAAGTCCAGTGTTTCATTCCAAGTCTGTAGTAAGAGGAACAGACCGCATTCCTGGTGCCCAGCTAGCTTAATCCCCGAAATAATTACATAGAAACTGTATTCATTCAAACACTGCCTGGCCCATTATATCTAGCCTCTTCTTGGCCAACTCTCATATCTTGATTCAACCCATTTCTAATAATCTGTTTGTCATCATGAGGTCATGGCTTACCAGGAATGATTCAGCATGTCTGACTCTGGCAGGAGAATCATGGCGTCTGCCCCACTGCCTTCTCTCTCCCAGCATTCCATTCTGTCTACTCCGCCTACCTGATCTCTGCCCTATCAAAAGGCCAAGGTAGTTTTCTTTATTCACCAATGAAAGCAACACATAGAAAGAAGGACCTCCTACACCACAAGTCCAGGCCTTAAGAGGATGTACAGATTTTTTCCAGTCTATGAGAACATGTACTCCACTCAGGAGGTAAAGGAGCAAGATAGAAGGAGTTGGGCTAGCTGGGGTACCTCAGTTAGATCCTTCAGCATTAACCATGTCCATGAAAACCTATGAGTTGGCACAGCTGGTTAGCAGCACCAGTTAATGGTCCCAGCTTGGGTAAGTGACCCTTAACCACATCAGAAGCATTGCTGCTGTTGGGTGGCACTGATGTTGTGGTCCTTCTGTTGCTTCACTGTAAAAGCAGATTTTCACACTTTATTATATTAATAATTGTGTGTGTGTGTGTGTGTGTGTGTGTGTTCCACAGCATGTGTAGGTAGACAGGAAGACTATATGGAATTGTTTCTCTCCTCCACATTAATTGGGTTCTGGGGTTCAAACTCAGGCCATCAGCCCATCAGACTTTCCTGGCAGGTGCTTTCACTTGCAAAACCATTCCACTGGGCCCAGGAAGGCATAGTTGATATATGGTCTGATGAAGTTCTCAACTAATACTATATTTTGTTGTATAATAAAGAACTTTTCTTGACTAATGTATATAAATTCTTTTAAATGTGATATTAGAACTCAAAAATGTTATATTTTTCATACTATTATATGAGGCTCATTTCTATTATTTATAACTCCTGTGACAAGAGTATAAATGTCATGTTGCAAGTTAAGTAAATAAATGCTTGAAATCTGGAAATAGAGCTTACAAGTTGGTTTTCTTACTAAAAATATGCCACCAACATTCCATACTCAGTGGTTTGAAACAGCTATTAGTTAAAATGGTCTTTTAAGATTTGGTGATTTGGTTGCTCTAAGCTGGGAGTGGTCTTTTGCTTGGTTATATTTGGCATCTCCCATGTGGTTGCTGGAGCAACAGCACCCAAGGTGACGTTTGGGGGCTTTTCCATCTGTCTCTCTATCAAAGCTTAAACTGTGGGTCAGAAGCCCTCATGGGGTGGCATAACAGATTGTGGGAGCTGTGAAAAACTTGGCAATGGTAAAAGATTTCTGAAAATGAGCAAAAATCAAACCAAAGTCAAAACTGTAATGAATCTGAAGTTTGTTTGTCAGTGTTAGCCTGTGCTGCGTCATCAACTTCACCACAGCCTTGGTTCTGAACACACACATTTGTATTTGTATTGAGCAAGCTCCAGCTATGCCATATCAATGATTGTGGCCTGGAGCACCTTGGCTGGCACTCAAGATGCAAGTCTATTGCAAACTGTCACTTTTTAACTGTAACACAATGTTTTCTGCTCTTTTAGAAAGGTAATAGCTTAATTATGGAAAACAAAAACTTTGAATTCTTTCCTACTAATGTTCTTCAACATGTAAATATCAGACTAGTACACACTTTAGGACTGGATTGCATTAAACAAACAAGCACATCTCTTATTAATATGCAAATCTCATCTTAAAAGTTTGTAAACTAATATGTATAACAAAGAATTGTTTTAAAATCAATTTCTTTGTAATTTATTATCAGCAAGTTTTTATTTCTGTACCTATTTTGTATATGAGTATACCTATAGCTATATAAATATTCTTCAAATAAAGAGTCCCAAGTGGAAAACCAGTTTTAGAAGCTGTGGTATATTTGGTGATTCTCGTCAGCAGGGTAGAAGTTGTTCAGGTCCAGAGCATACAAAGAATTGCGCAATCAAGAAAAGGCTTATAAAGTCCTCGTGTTAATTCCACTACCATGCACTATTGCACGGTGACAATCATTGATGAGACCAGGACCAAGCAGAAAAGAAATTGCTCCACATTCATTTGTGAGGGGTTGTCTACATATGTACATACATAAAACATGCATACATTCTTGAGAAGTTCTTGAAGTCTCTGATCCCTATGGTCTGGATGTAAGTGTGACAAGGAGAGGTTGGGGGGAGAGTCTTAAAGATGAGCTATCCTAGATATTAAAGCAAGTAAATAATAAGTCAGTACATTCTAGTTGGTTTTATATTACAAACCTCATTTGAAAACATCCCAGGGGACCTACATTTATAGTTCCTGGGATATCAGAAATCTTGTATGATGCAGAGACAAGAGAACTCACTAAATTTTCCATCCCCAGGTCATCCCTGTTCCATCCTTGCTTCTGGCTGTCCTGAATGCTGGGGGCAAGCTCATTTACATAAAGGCATCACTACCAACAAACTCGAGTTCTACCTACACTTCTTGCCAGCAGCACACTGCAGTCAAACTTTGAGACTAGGGTTATGTAAACTGCTGTGGTGACTTCCTGAGGAAGAAGCCAGGCAGGCAAAACTCAGGAAGGTGAACCATTTGGGCTTAGAATTTCTTGATCCTCAGAACCTGGAGCTTAGGAAGGAGCACATTCTTTTAACCTTGGGGACTGACTGTTCTTTGGAAATAGTCACAGAGAGGAGAAGGAAAGGAGAACTCTCTAAAATGTGCCCCCTTATTCAGGACTCTGCTCTCTTTCTCGGTGGTGTTAATTGCACTGAGAACGGATGAACCTATTAACTCATTGCTTATGAACATTCTCTACCAACTGTCTAACAAACAATGAGGGCTGTGCTAACATTTCTCATCTGTGCCTGGCCTTTCTCATTTAAATTAAAATATGTAGTTCCTATGAATTTGTAGCTAGAGTTTATAGCTGTTATAATTCCATTATGAAATAGAATAGGAAAATGCAACACTCCTCCATGTGTGCAGTTTGGGATAAGAAAGGAATGTATATTTTATCAATATATTTTCTTTTCCTGTTACAAAAATAACTGGGAGAAGAAAGTGCAGTTGCACTGACTTTTAACTACTTCCAAGAATGAGTCCTAAACACAGTTTTAAAAATGCCTGTGATTTTCTTTTTTGTTTAACACTGAGTGAATTGACACTGGCTACTGTAGCAAAGAAGTTCAGTTTGGGTGGTGCAAACCAAGAAACGCATCATCTCCCAGCTCCGTGTGGGGAAAGTCAAGTACCAAAGCGTCAGAAGGGCTGGCTTCCTGCTGCTTTCTGATGTCTGATGGTGTAATTTTGCTGTTCCAATATCTCCCTCTCTTCCTATGACACACTTTCTGGGTCTCTCTGTCTTCATGTGGTTATTTTCTCACAAGGATGACAGTCATTCTATGTTTCATTATGACCTCATAACAACTTATTACATCTGAAGTGGCCTGACTTGTCAGGTTGGGGGACTAGGGTTACAACATACTTGGGGAATGATAACATCTCAACCCATAGTAGTCCTTCCCTCTTATCTACAAAACTTCATGGTTTCTTGACACAAAAAGTGCCTTTACTCTGCTCTCTCAATATTCTCCAACTATTATCCAGATAGTATCAATATAATAACCAACTTGGAAAGCCTAAAATATTGTCTTAAAATTTAACTAAGAAGGGGGTGAACCCAGGAAACTTGGCATTCTTGAGCAAAATTGCTCTTGTGTCAATGTCAATGTGAGAAACTCAGAAAACAAGATATCTGCTTCTAAGGTCAGATGGGACACCTATGGGATATATATTACACTCTAAAAGGGACAGCAGAAGGAAAAGGGCTCTTCTGGTCAAAGACAGTCTGTAACTCAGGGGTGGTGAATTCTTTTAGCATTTATAGGATGCTTTCTCCCTCAGACTCTGCTTCGTTGGCTACCCCCTTTTCTCCAGGTTAATGGTATTGTGGTCTGAGCTGTTTGCAGTCTCTTGGAATTGGTCTTCAGCCCTGCTTCCAGAGCTGCTGACTAATGAGGCTGAGGATGATCCACGTCATCAGCACTATTTGCTTTTTGCTCAGCACTCTCCTCTTCAGGGCATCCCTCTGCTTGCACATGGAGCAGAACAGAGATGCCAGATCACTTTGCACTCTTTTCTCTTGGAAGTCAGTTCAAATAAACACACAGAGATGTGGGATTCTCCTTTGTATGCTGTGCATACATATACTGAATAAATAAAGAAACTGCCTTGGCCTGTTGATAGGGCAGGACTTAGGAAGGCAGGAAAAACTAAATGGCATTCTGGGAGAAAGGAGTTAAAGTCAAAGAAACCATGTAGCCCTGCTGGAGACAGACACCAGAACTTTAGCTGGTAAGTCACACTCACGTGGTGATACACAGATTAACAGAAGGGTTAAATTAATATATATAAGCCAATAAGAAGCTAGAGCTAATGGACCAAGCAGTGATTTAAATAATACAGTTTCTGTGTGATTATTTCAGGACTGAGCAGCCAGGAACCAAAGAGTCATCTCCTCACTACAAATTGGTGCTCATGTGGCCAACTAAAATCCACTTAAAACCTGAGAGAGTTTAGGAAAGAATTCTATGCACAAAAAAGAAAGAAAAAAAAAGAAAAAGAAAACAGAGTTAAGCATGGCTTAATGCCGTGGCTCCTTTAAGAGAGGTTTTCCTGATTCAGCAGTAGCAGAAAAAAAGCTGCACCATTCTGAAATGCTGACTTTCTCAGATGTGCTGCCAGTGCGAACTCTGACGAGGTCTGGCTAGGGAACAATTAAATGGGTTTTGTGAACAGAGTGCTACAACTTGCTTAGTGGCAACATAGACTGGCTGTGTGCCTAAAAATAGGGCAATATACACATCTCTCAGAGGCAGTGAACAGCTCTGTCGTGCTGTGCTGGACTAGGCAGGGCAAGCAGGCAGTGCCATATTTCCCCTTGCAAATGTGCTGTTTAAGTTCATAAGAAGTGCTTAGCATTTTAAGAAGCAGTTCTAGTCAGAAAATAATTACAGATATGCAATAAAGACAAATCCATATGGAAAAGACCTCTAAATGGGTCACATTGTTAGATAAATGAACGTAGGCTTGGGAGAGAGAATAAAAATAGTATAGAGAGTTGGAAAAGAAGTAAGTCATTTAAAAATATATAAAACAAAATCTTTAAAGAGACAGAGTACAGACAGTCATAGATAAAAGGAGAAAAGAAAAATAAGCCATGTAAAGATGGAGAATATACAGAGAGTCTGGATTATGTATATTATTATGTTTTCTCTAAATTTTTGACTGTGAATGAGCTAAGTACTGGTAAGGGAGAATTGTCTGTATTCTGGCAATCATGATTTAAATAAACACTGATTGGCCATTAGCCAGGCAGGAGGTATAGGCAGGAAAACCAGACAGGAAGTAAAGGTGGGGCCAGAAGAACAGGAGTATTCTGGGAAGAAGGAAGTTCTTTCCCAGTTCTGCCCTGACCACTGAAGAAGCAGGATGTGACCTGCCCCACTGAAAAAGGTACTGAGCCATGTGGCTAACATAGATAAGGATAGTGGGTTAATATATGTTATAAGAGCTAATACAAAGCCTGAGCTAATGGGACAATCAGTTTATAATCTAATGTAGACTCTCTGTGTGATTTTCTTTGGGACCTAATGACTGTGGGACCTGGTGGAAGGACAGAAACCAACCAGGCCCTTCATACTACAAAGTACAAAGAGACATTTCATTGTATGGATGGCTGAGCTAAACCAACATATATATCTTAAAGGTAGCTTGATTTCAAAATATGAATCTAAGGATATGTTGCTTTGGAAAAGAGGTTGGTCTTTTGTTTCCACAGAAGATGAGAACCTGTGGAATTCTTCTAATGTACTTTGATGGACCAAGATCCCCCAAAAGGTCACTTTGAACACCCCCAAAAATTACTTCACCAACAAAAAACAGAAAGCAGTTGGGAGAGATCTATGACCATATTCCCAAATATTGTTTATAAATGTTTGTTTACATTTAAAGGGGACTATGCTGTAGAGAATTACATTGGTTGGATCTTGGTTTATTGGTACAAATTTAAGGTCAATTTTGTTAAATGTATATTTCTGCTCTTGATTAAGGTATTGTGTTTGAACAGCTCACTTAAAAATATAATGTATAATTAAGAAATATAAGTTAATAGATAGTCATCTACAGTAGTCAAGCTTGTAGTCATGTTAGATTTTCTAGATGTATAGAGATGCATTTCAGATGGATAGGCATAAAGACTACAGAATATGACATTTAAAATGTTTTAAGAAGAACTTATCATGACAATGAGACACATCTGTTCCTGGCAGCACCAATCTTCTTCAAGAGAAAGATGAGCATCAAAGAGGCTCCTTATGGAGTTTGTTACCATTTGGGTAAGAAACTGCTCTTTCCTGGACTGGTTAACTAGATATACAGAACCCATAGAGAAATAACTGCTGAACTTGCCTAAAGGTGAGATGATCCTTCAGGGTTCTTGCATAATGAAAGAGATTGCCTGACATTCTGCAGGGCACAGAAAAATGTGACTGACAACCTGCCAATATAGGCAGACTGTCTTTTGGAATTTCCTGCTTCATGGAAAAGTCTGCTGGACACTATAGGCCTGTAGGCTGAAGATGGATGTTCCAATGGTACAGAAGAACTTTGGGTGACTTTCCAGGCAGAGAGATATCTCTGTCAATTCTAGCATTTTGGAAGCTGCTTGCAATGCATTTCCTGTTTAGTTATGTAATATTATGTCCTTCTGGAGTCTTTGATGGATTTGAAGAATTTATAGTTACAGTTTTCCTTAGTTATAATAAAAGATAAAGTAGATATAAATATTCTAACTGTAATTATTGCTTGATACCTGTCTTGTTATATGTAATTTTACTATGTTAAAGTTAAAACCTTTCTTTTTTATTTAAATAGAAAAGGATAGGTGATGTGGGATTCCTCTCTGTATGCTGTGAATATATATACTGAATAAAGAAACTGCCTTGACCTGTTGATAGGGCAGAAGTTAGGTAGGCAGGGAAAACTAACCGGCCTGCTGGGAGAAAGGAGGCAGAGTCAGAGAGAAGCCATATAGCCCTGCTGGAGACAGACATCAGAACTTTAGCTGGTAAGCCACAGTCATGTGGTGATACACAGATTAATAGAAATGGATTAAATTAATATGTAAGAGTTAGTCAATAAGAAGCTAGAACTAATAGGTCAAGCACTGATTTAAATAATATAGTTTCGGTGTGATTATTTCGGGGCTAAGCTGGGAACCAACAAGTGGTCTCCTCTCTACAACACAGATTCATCACTCACAATCTTGAGTCTCAAACTAAACTCATGAAAGGTAACTCAGTTGCCACACCATGTGACAGCATCAGCCACACCCATAGACCAAAATCCACATTTGTTTCTCAGAGCTGTTGAAGTGAAGGGCTGCCATTGGGGGCTTAAGACAACAGGAATGTGTCTTTCTAGTTCTGCATTCTCAAAGTTTGAAATCCAGATGTCAGCTGGACACTTTCCTTCTAGATGCTCAGAGAGTCTGTTCTGTGTCCCATTTTTATTTTACAGTGACAGATGTCAGGCAAACCTCAACTTGATTTATCCTCCATGATAACTCATTTCAACTATTACATCTTTAATTATCCTGTTTCCAAATGAGATCACATTCTGCAGTAATGGAGTTAGAAATATATATATATATATATTTGTCTATATATTGTATATAATGTGTATATATGCAAATATATGTGCATATATACCTATATATTTGCAGGATGGGGAGTATAGGATTCAGTATCTTCAGAGGAAAAAATTCATATGCTTTTTAGCATCTTCTATTCTCCAGTTATGCTTCTATCTATGGAGAAGCAGAGACAGATGTAGTGACCTTGAACAGCATCTAAAAATGCATTTTTAAATCTGTTAGCGGCAACAGCAACTTACTTTCTTCTTTTGCTGGATGGCATAAGTGGATTAACCTTGGAATTTGTTTCTTCACTTTACTGCTCTCTCTTTTTCTCTCTCTCTCTCTGTCTCTGTCTCTGTCTCTCTCTCTCTCTCTCTCTCTCTCTCTCACACACACACACACACACACACACACGAAAGCAAAGGAAAACAGCAAACTAGAAACAGTTGAGCGTGAAGAGTGTGTGGGAGGAGATGAGAGCTGTAGAATTAAGGAAGCTGGAGAGAGGCAGATATGAAATCAAGTTGACAGACTTGAAGAACTCAAGGCTAAGTAAATAATGTGGTGGCTAGAGGCAGACCCACTGAAAGCATAGGCTCCTACCACATGCATCACACACCTAAGGGAGCAGGGAAGCTGCTGTAATGGCTCAGCCGGTACAGTACCTGCTCTGCAATCATGAAGACCTGAACTGAATCCCCAGACGCTACATAAATAAGCTTGACATGATGGTGCTGTCTTATGATCCAACACTGGGGATGTGGAGACATCCGGATGTCTGGGGGTCACTGACAAGCCAACCTAGCCAAGCTTGCTCACTCACAGATTCAGTTTAACAGGTGGAACCCCAGGGACTCACACTGAAGAATGAGAGAACTGATTCTCTGGGGCCATCCTCTGACCTCCATAGGCATATACACTGTGGCAGGCATTCTTTCTCTTTCTCTTCTCTCACATACATGCTCACACTGTGATAACTAAATAAAAATTGAAAATGTTTCTTTAAAAATGTTTCTCCCCTATGTCATTTTGAGACACTGGGTTATGTGTTTTATCAAAATGGTGGAGTAAGTCAAAGTAGGGGAAGACATAGAGTCCAAGGAAAGGGAATCATACAAATGAAAGTTTTGTTGGAATGCTGGACAATGGCCAGCAGGTCTGAAGACTTGGGTGACTTCATGGTGTATGATATAGGGTTATGTGTAGTCTTTCTTAGGAGTGATTCACTTATATTGAGTCATCTCTGGATCTTCAGCCCATAACCTTAGCCTCTTGGTCCTGGGTGTATATCTCTCTGATTATTCAGACAAATAACTAGAAGGGAGATATAGGTAGCTCTACACAGTGGTTTGACAGTAGATAAAGATACTCATTTCTGTGGTACTGATTAAGAAAAATAAGGTAGGCCCATAGATAACAGCAAGATATTAATTGTTCATTTAGCAACATAGTGACATTTTAAAAGGAAACTGTTAAGTACAAACAGTGAGAAACAGAAGGAGGCTGGAAACCCAGCAGCACTTATGTAAATGAAGAACATCTGTAGATAACAAGCTGTGTGTTGAATACATTGGTACCCATCAGTTTAGTATAGGGAGAGAGTGCTAGAGATAAAGGAGATGTGGGGATGAGCAAACCAAACCAGAGAAGTGCCTTTGCTGGGTTGGTGCCCATTTCCTCTCCACTCCTTCCTTACCCAGGTAAAGCCTCTGCAAGCTCTGCATGCCTGGGCTTTTGGCTCACTCAGGGCCCATGCTCTGGGGAAGACACAGAAGCACTTCCTCCTGTTCTCTACACACATAGTGATGATTTCCTGGATAAATGCAAGAATTTCAATGAATAGAAATACCAACAGACTTGCAAATACGAAGTCTTAATCTTTGTAATAGAATGATACAATTCTCATGCTTATAAAATGCAAGTGGAAGATAATGCCTTTAAATACAGCTGGAAAAATATGGTGTTTTGTAACACAAGGAGATAATACCAGCTTCCTTGTAATTTGTTTTTGAAAAATTTCCATATGAAAATTTCACTTTAACACCTGGCTCTAGGGAGAACAGCCAGTCCATAGATACATTAAATGATTATTTATAAGAATGTATTTTGAAATTTTAGGTGGTAATATAAAAAATGTTGATATCTGGGTCTCTGGGCTAGATCTGAAAGATGAACCATTAGCTACTGTCTCACTGATGTGAGCAACTTGAGGAGGCTCACAGTTTTAAGATAAACAGTTCATCATGGCATGGAAGGCACGGTGGAAGAGCTGGAGGCAGCTGATCACATTGTGCAACTTTCAGGAAGTGATGCATCCTGGTCTTTACCTTGTCTTTTTCCTTTCTCCATTTTGTTAAGTCCAGGACCTCTGACTATGGCATGGTGCGCCCCAGATTCAGGATGTGTCTTCCTTTCTCTGTTAAATCTTTCTGGTAACACTCTGACAGCCAGGAGTGTGTCTCCAAGATCATTCTAGATCCAATCAAGTTGGTAATAAAAATTAACCAGCATACAAACCTAACCTTAAAGGACTTGAAGGAAAAAGTAAAGTCCCTAGCCCTTCCTTTGCTGGCTAAATGGTATTACTGAGAACCAGCCATATCATGGGTAGCAGCATCTCCTCCAACACGCAACAGTGTTTGGAGCTCCCAAGGTCAGTCTGGTCAGCCTACATTAAGGCTGTTTCTTAAGTGCTGACGAGGGACATGAACTTCAGCAAGTTGGTTTGATCTGTGACAAGAACGAAAATCAGGAAAATACACTTATACATTAAATTTACTGGTCAACAACTTCACACATACCTTTATACTACTTTTCTCATTATTTATTCATATTTAATTGTGCAGAAAGTTTAATCAGACAATGGGTTGGATGGGGGATGGATAAAAGGTCATATCACAGCCTACAAATAGCTTAGAAGTTTGGATTCAAAGTAAGCTTCTGTACCAATGACTGTGTTAGATCACTCTATTTTCTTTGTTGAAATTATTAAATATGAGCTGTTAAATTTCCATTGATATTTCATCTTGCACTTGTGGTCTTTGGGAAGGGGTCCTTTCCGCCATCTTCACTAACACCAGAAACAGCAGCCAGCATTTACTGAACACTACATACATTTTAGTTAAACAAATACTTGGGTTAAATTTCACAATGTGATTGTTATACAAGAAACACAGGTGAGTGGGCAGGGTGAGAGATAGGTGTGGCTTTGAATTGTTCCAGCAGGTGAGTTCTCTTGCTGGGTTTTCAGGATTTGTGACACTCAGAAAACTTTGGGGCCCCAGTTAGTAGTATAGTCTTTGAATATTTGTAATAATTACATAGTCATTACTTTTCTCCTTGAGGTGATAAAATGCCCCAGTGAGCAACTTAAGGGAAAGGGGGTTTATTCTGGCTTTCATTTCCAGGGGACAGTTCACCATGGGTAAGAAAGCATGGTGGCAGAGCCAGGAAGCAGCTGAGCCCATTACACCAGCAGACAGGAGCGCAAAGAAAATTGCTGTTTCTCAGGTAGCTCCCCCTATCTGATTTAGTCCAGACAGGATCTGATCCCATGGAATGGTGCCACTCAGTATTTCATTGGTCTTCTCTTCCTACCACACTATCCTAATGTAGAGACCCACTCATGGACATGCCTAGGGATTTGTTTCCATGGGGACTCTAAGTCCCATCAACTTGACAATGGAGATTAGCCATCACAGATAACTGAATTAAGTATTCTGTAGTCTTTGTGACAATGCACTCTGCTGAAAAAGAAATGTGTTTTTCACTTATTTTCAGGACATTTCCAAACCCAGACTGACCTCCTATGCCCCATCGGTGTGAATTACAGATTCTTCACTGTCATGGCCCAAAGCAAGTGAGTTAATTTAGATTCCGAGATGAGTAATGCTGCAAGGGTATTTTTAGTGACTCTATTAATGACTGAGTCTTGTGGCTCGCTGCAAAGGCATTATTAGCTGATGCCAGGCTTAGAAAGGGAAGATGAAACAGTAAAGTTGCAAGGGTTTGGGAGGAGATGCAGGGTATGATGAGGGAAAACTGGTTTCCAATGGTATGAGAGCTGATATCGTTCCTATCAGGAGGTCAGATATGTGGCATCTGGAGTCATCACATGGCAGACAATCTGATGACAGAGACTAAGAAATCACAAAAGGCATCTAATTCCCCCCCACTGATAAAGCTGTCTGAGGTAGATCAATTTAGTAAGGTTGTTGTTAGGAAATTGGTCCTGTTTGAAGTTCCCCAAGCAGATCATGTAGTTTCCTAGGAAACATCCCTTTTCACTTAAATCTAATTCTCTCACATAGCGGGATCCAATGAGTCACTAGGCCTGATTCCTCTTGCTTCCCTCTGCCCATCAAGAAGGACCTACCAGCTGGAAATCTGCTAAATGAAATGAATTTATTAGCTCTTTTCGCCTTGTTCTTCACTTAACTCTTGTGTTCCTACCTTATAAGTCTAACAGCTTCCCCGATGCGAAGGGCTAGAGATAATGAAGGCGCTAGCTGTGGGATGTGAGCAAGCAGTGAGCAACCTGTCCTCTCAATTTCTCGGTGATTAGCCCGCATTTCAGCTGCAGCTTTAGATGGAAACCCGCGAATGCACAGAGATAGCTTTCCTCGTAAGCAGTCGTGGAATCCGACGTTGGTTTCATTTAATTTTCTGTGTCCTCTCTCACTTTATATTGGCGACAGAAGGAGGAGTGATGGAGGGAGAAGGAACAAGTTATATACGCGGCTGTCTTCAGTCTATCTGAATCAATACGGAGAAATACAGCCACAAGAAATCTAGACTTGGAGATGATTCAAACACTTTTTTTTTAATTTGTTGATGTTCCACATGATATTTGTTAGAAACGGGAGCAATATATTTGCTTCTCTTAAATCTGCTGAGTCCACACTTTAGGGGGCTTTCACATTCTAAGCATAGCTATCTCCATGGTAACATGCACTGGCTTGGGTGACAGAGGGAAGTCTGCTATAATTGAATGTAAATAAGAGGTTTTCCAAGTGAAAACTCACTGGCTCCCTGCTCCGTTGTCTGGACCTAGCGCCCCATGGAGAAAGGCCCAGGCTACTGACTGCAGCCTGTATTGGCTACTGCAAGCAGAAAGCCCCCTGGCCTGCACCATTTCGGCAAATTTCAGCAGACACTCAGCATGTGCCAGGAGCTTGCTCAGTGCTTCCATTGGGTGATGCATGTGAGATGAGGTGTGCCACCATTTTACCACCTTACAGATGAGAATTGAGGTTGGTTAATGCATGTCTTATACAGCTCAGGGCAGGTTCTCTGCTCTGATGCCCTTCACCTCTATCAGCGTTCTTTCCCCTTCCACTTCTAGGCAAACACATTTTCCCCCCAAGATGACAGACTGTAGAAGCTATCAAAACAACTGTAGCTTGAGCTATGGAGTCCGTGGTTTCACACAAGCAAAGTGTGTCTTAAGTCTAACAAGCCTCATCAAGAAGGAATTACAAAAAAAAAATGACTATAATTTTTATGGTGTGTTTGTTTGTACATTTGCATGGGTGTATGTGTGTGTCGTGTGTGTACATATGTACATGTATCTGTGTGTATGTGTGTGTGTGTATGTATATGTTCAAATTTGTGTGGATGTGTGTTGGAGCAATGGTTCAGCCTTGGGTGTCATTCCTCAAGGGACACCCACCTTATGTTTTTGAGACAGGATGCTTTTTGCCCGGAACTCACAGATTCAACTAGGCTAAACGGTCACTGAACCTCAGGGATGCTCCTGTCTCTGCCACCCCAGCACCGAGATCACGAGCATGTGCCACCATACCCAGCTTTATTTATGTGGGTTCTGGGGAACTGAACTCAGGTCCCCATGCTTGCGTGGCAAGCATTTTATTGACTGACCCACCTCCCCAGCTCCTAAATCTTTCTTGAAAACCAGTTGTTTAGCTCCAAGACAAAGCATAAAATAGTCTTCAGTGAATAATAACCTTATATTCCATAATATTCCAGTAACCATAATATTTCAGGGATAAGAATTAATAAAAAAACACCATGAAGTTCAACTAATGGGCTTTTTGCATGGGCTGGGAAGCACTTATGTGCAGCTCTGGAGATGGAGGTTGGGATTGGATAGGAAGATGTCCTACTTATGTGTCCCTCCAACCCCCTCCTGGGTCCAGTGGGTGAGCTGGGGCCTGCTTCAGGACACTGTCATATTCTCCACATTTGCCTCGTCTTAGGTCCCGGATGCTACCATATGATAATTAAGACAATACAGGCAATTATTTTCCAGGAGGCACAGATGGTGTTTGTTTCATCTGAGAACCCAAATCCTTACTGGTCCTTCTTTTAAGGTCCATTTCCCAGGAAATATTGCATGCACCCAACAGTAAAGAGCAGCAAATGGCATTCTTAATATCTGAAGACTCATTAAATTCTTCTTAGTATTAAAATGTTCCCAACTCTCAGGAGAGTTCTGAATATAAATGTTCATTTAACCTACCTTCCAACTCAAGTGTTTTAGCAGAAGGAAGACTCGGATTTCGGTCAGCAAACATTGTACAGCAGCTGTTTCCAGAGGGCTGCACTCTGGCCCCATTCCCTCTGCATATCTGAATCAGTAACTTTGGGCAGAAGTCTTTTCTTTGGGCAGAAGACTGCATTCATCTTCAGGTTATAATCAGCTCCATCCTTTCTCTCAAGGGACAGTCATTGTATTAGAGGGCACTACCCTCACCCCCAGTAGGATTGTCACCAATCATTCTGGACCTGTCAATGAAAGCAGACCTGGGCTCAGCCATAGGACCCAGGATAGCCTGGAAGGAAACACAATAGCTTTTAATATGGGCTATTTAAGAGGAATAGGAAGACTGGTTTAAAGAAATCAGTTAGGGTATCTTACCATGTGGGTGGGCTTGGGAGACACTTCTGAAGTTACGATGACAGGAGGGTCAGCCAGTGTTTCCAGTCTGATGCTGATATTAGCAGAGCATGACCAGGAAGAGGCCTGTGCTGTGTTAGATGCACAGAGTCAGCGAGGATGCTCAGGACCTCAGGAGAGTCGAGCTGGGAGATTGATTACTGAGCCCCTCACGACTGGTTCAAGTAGGACAGTATACAAGGAAATAAGAGCAGAGAATGCACAGGTTCACAGCTGCCATGGGAAAGCCTGGGTTGCTCCTGGGAAACACCCAGGACCTGGTTCAAACAAGCATGCTAGATCAAGACGTCAAGGTTACTGGTGGCTGGGGCTGGTGATACAGAACTGCCGTCCGAGCTTCATGCAAGTCAGAGGCAGATAGATTAGAGGTTCTTTTCTGGGCTTCTGAGTGAGTTCATCCTGGGCAATTTAGTGAAAGCTAGGCTCAAAGTCCACAGAGGGTTGAGGATGCAGCTCAGTGGTAGGGCACTTAGCTGACAATTGATTGATGGGGAGGGCCTAGCCCATTATGGATGATGCCATCTCTGGCCTAATGGTCCTTGGTTCTATAAGAAAGCAAGTTAAGCAAGCTCGAGGGAGCAAGCCAGTTAACATGGCTCCTCCATGGTCTCTACATTAGCCCCTGCCTCCAGATTCCTGCTCTGTTTGAGTTCTTTCCCTGACTTCCTTTGATGATGAAATGTAATGTGGAGGTGTAAATACTATTAACTCTTTCCTCCCCAATTTTATTTAGTTATGGTGTTTCATCACAACAATAGTAGCCCTAACTAAGACAATTTGGTACCAGGACAGTGGGGTATTGCAGTGAGAGGCCTGACTCACTATGTGTCTTAGGAAGGGTTATGGAAGGACTTTGGAACTTTGGACTAGAAAAGCCATTGAGTGTTGAGACCTCAGTAGGCTGTTCTGTAGGAGCTTGGAAGTGAAGAATGTTGAGGGTAATACAAATGATGGAGGCCTGGCTTGAGAAGTTTCAGAGGGAAACAAAGACTCTACCAGGCCATTTGTTATTCTGAGCTATGAATCTGTGGTTCTGGTCAGCTGGATCTGCATAATCAGCTGGGATTAACGAGAACCCAGAACTGCTAAAATGAAGACTTTGGTTTTCTGGGATTCTCAATGCTGGTCAGCTGGAGCTGAAAAATTCATTGTAATTAACAAGAAATCTCATTGTTGGGATGAAATGTTCTGCAAAGTGTTTCCTGAGTCAGCGCACAGACGCTGCTTTCCAAAATGGCCATGGTTGAGCCTTAACGCTGGCAGCTGAACTTGGTGGTGTAGGTGTCGCCCAGGTAGTGCTGGTTTTGAAGGTGTGAAGGGGTCATGGAGAGCAGCTGAGGCTTGGTGCTGTGTGGCAGGGTTGGGGTCCCTGAAGAGAGCCCAGGAGAGCCTATTAGTGAAAGTGAAGCCCAGTTGCCGCAGCATTTTGGAGGTGCCAGTCCCATGGGATAACCACCAATAACAGTAGCATTGGAGTGAAGCCAGTCAGAGCCTAGAAGACAAGCTTTTTGTGCTGCAGGGGCCAGAGCCAGAGAAGTGACCCAAGCCCTCTGGAGGAGACCAGAATATAGTAAGTGAATCCCAGATATTGTACACTAAGTTATTTACATGGTTGAAGTTTGGATTTGCTTTGATCTGACTGTGACTGTGCCCTGATTCTTCCATCTTGAAGTAAGAAAGGATTTAACTTAATTTTAATTTGTACAGGAGAGATTTCGAACTTTTTAAAGAGATCTTGGGCTTTTAAAGGGACTGAACTTTAATGTGTTTGAATCTGTACAGACTACAGGACTTTTAAAGTTATTTCTGATTTTAAGGTGAGATTTTGGGGGTAAATAATAAGGAGTGTTTGTGGCTGAACAGTGATGAAGGGGCCAGTTGTGATGAACAGTTTTATTTCAACTTGACACAAGCAAAAGTCATCTAAGAGAAGGGAACCTCAATTAAGATAATGCCTCTATAATACTGGGCTGTGTGCAAGACTGGAGGGCATTTCTTAATTAGTGACTGATGCCCCATCAATCACCAGCCCATTATGGGTGGTGCCATCCCTGGCCTGGTGGTCCAACGTTCTATAAGAAAGCAGTCTGAGCAAACCATTGAAACCAGCCAATAAACAGCATGCCTCCGTGACCTCTGCATCAACTCCTGCCTACAGGTTCCTGTCCTGTATGAGTTACTGTCCTGACTTTCTTTGATGATGAGCTGTGATGTAGAAGTATAAGCTGAATAAACCCTTTCCTCCCCAATTTTTCTTGCTTATGGTGTTTCATCACAGCAATAGGAACCCTGACTAAGACAACCTCCTCTTGTCCCCAATGAATAATGGGGGCACATTAAAAATAATGTCAACACAGTGACTCTGCACATTCTGACATTTTGGCTGGACTTGACATTGTCACAGTCCTCATCAGGTAGCATCACCCTGGCAAACATGTGACTTTGTCCTTGCATCAAGCGTCTGGGAGGGAATATTTAGCACCATCATTGAAAGGTGATGCATGGTTCTGTTTCTAACTTGAGAACTTCATATTTCTGATGAGAATGAATTCTGACAGAGTGAATCAGGAGGCTGAGATTTGAAAGTGAATTTAATTTAGTGCTGTGTGTGTGTATATATTATGTGGTTTGCACATGTGTGGTATGTGGTTTATGTGTGTAGTATATGTATGTAGCATATGTATGTGAGTGTGTGGATGCATGTGCCTAGTTCACTCACATGAAGACTGAAGCTGGATGTTGGTATCCTCCCCCAGATCTCCCCCTTATTACCTTGAGACAGACCCAGAAGCATGGAATTTCTGCTCGGTTGCCTGTCCTTGCCCCTAATTTCCGGGGTTACAGTCACTCATGGCTGTACATGGCTTTTTTGTGGGTGTTGGGAATTTAATCTCTGGTTTCCTAACTTCAAGGGCCATCTCTGCTGCCCTCTAATTTAGCAACTCTTTCTAATCACAATCATGAATGAAGCTTCAGGATTAACAAAAGAGTAACTTGTTTATACTCACAGGAGTGAGGGACAGGGAGATGTGAAGAAGACCCAAGACATGCAACACTGTGCAATGGAGACCACACGACATGCACTCCTCAGAGGAGATGATTTCTGCCTGTGCCCAGAGAGAATAGGTATGTGCTCTGACTCTTCTCTAAGAAGTCCCACTGGGATAGGCCAGTCAAAACCCAGATCCGCAAAGAGAGAAGGTGGAGAGTGGTCCTGAGCAAAGGGAAATGAGAGGCGACTTCGAATGTCTGTGCAATGTCATCACTACTATCTGGTCTGTCAAGTCTGATGTTTCTCCCTTAAATGAATCACCTCACTGCCTTTGGCCATCTCCTATGGGTCAAAGCTGAGACTTTCAAGACACAGCTTTACATGAGGACTGTTCTGTCACCCTAGTGACCTCAGAGATCTGTTGTTTGTGTTGCTAAAGGTAAACACAACACACACACACACACAATTAAAAATTTAAAAACCTATGTCTACCTACAGCCAATATGGTCTCCATTTTACTGATAAAGATTTCAGAAAGCTTCTACATTCTGAGACCTGTCTAATTGCTAGGATGTGGTTGCAGATGGTCTGCTGAGGTCCTGCAACCGCTTCTTACTAATGCACCTCTATGCTTACACCACATCCTACAGATGCTGCACGGAGCCCATCACTGGTCACATCTCCTGACACTCTAACATACCCTAGGTATTGTTCTAGGTTTTTAGGAGGAATAGACCAGCACATGACATTGTGCAATTAGGGCAAATAATCCTTTTGGGTTCTGTGTAAAACTGCTCATGACTTAGATGCTGTTGTGTCATGGGGGTGCCTGTCTGATTTTTAAGATGATTTATATGTTTTTGTGAGCAGTGCTCATGTGCCATGGACTGTGGATGTGGAGTAGAGAGCAGCTTAGTTTCTCTCCTCCCTCTAGGGGAGGCCTGTGGGTTGATCTTGGGCTATCAGGCTTAGCAGCAAATGCCTTTATCCACTGAGCTACCAGCCCAGTTTTGCCTTTTGTAGTAGAGAAGAAACTTTTCTGTTTTAGACCTTTTTATGGCTGGTTTTAAACCCCTTTTTCTCCATTGGTTTTTCTGCTCCTATGCTGCCAGCTTTTCTGCAGTTTCTTCTGAGAAGCCTTGGCCTGCTGGTGAGGAGGCCATACAGCCAATGATCGAGCATTTTCGGACACCTGCATGAAAATGGATAGATTAATTATACATATGCCTCCTTTGATTTGTTCTTCTGTGTGGACGTTATCTATATCTATCAGCTCTTTGTTCATATTACAAAATGATTAACATGAAACGGAAGGAGTAGATCAGTTATGACCACTGCCTTGCACAGCACCTGGCCTCGGTCTGCTGTGGGGCTTGCAGTTCTTACATGCACTGGGTAAAATGAAGTGAAAGCCAGGTCCTGTCAGAGGCAAAATGATACATTGCCGTGTGTGTTCTACACTGGTTTTGAACTAGTCATGTAAAGTAGAAGGCTAGGAGGATCCTGATAAACTCCACACGCCCTGAACCCCCAGCAAGTCTCGGATAAGACAGTATCCCTCTGCCCCTGGATCAGACCATCTTCCTATGGAGACATTGATCCCTACCATATTTTTGCTGCCCTTTGAGTGAATGGTGGCTTTGGTGAGGGTATCCTGGAAACTACTGGGAAGGTCCACCCTCTATTTTAGGAACCTAGGACCTGAGAGGTAGGAGACAATTGGAAATCACACAGTTCGTCTTCCTTACCTCACACATTTGAGCCCACCATTAGATAGCTCTCTCGGATGCTCTAGCTGCCATTCTTCCTTCCCTAAATCAGGTCACACTTCCCACAGTGTCCTTCTCTCAAGGCAAGCTACAGCGTGCGGCTGTGACAGTAGGATCTCAAAATATCACAAAGACCTGAGATCTCCCTCTCTCCACTGCAACAAGCCTGTGCCTTCCAAATCCAACTGTCTTGACTTACAGCTGGTCTTTACCAGTGCCTCGTGATTGCTGGTACACAGGCTAGGTCACAAGGCATGGATCATGCCCCAACCCATCCCACCATCCCGTAAACCTAAAAGAACAAGAAACTGCCTTCACACTGTGTAATTGAAGGGTCTGTCTCTCCCTCCAGTGCCTTATTATGCTGCCCATAGTACAATGCTTGGATCGGCCCGATCCCCCTAAAATGAAGAGTTTGCCTACATTCAGGCTGCCTATGACTGAGCTCATCTCTTCTAAGCATTCAGGATAATTTGTATCAGCTTACTTTCTATAAGCCTGCATTCTTCTGTATTACATAATGCTCACAGTTAGGAAGGCAGAAACAGACATTTCTGTGATAGTGGACTTGGTTTATAGGTATATAATACCACATGGTAGCCCTTAGTCATATGTGGTTTCTGGGTTTCTCTCAGCTTAAATGTGGGTTATTGACTAAGGAACTAAATATTAAATTTTGAATTTCATTTAAATGTGAAAAGTTGCTTAAATCCAAACAGTGGCCATCATACAAAATAGATAATGTCTAGAAAGTTCATGTGGTATGCTCAACATCACTCAGCTTTTAAGTGTGGGGGGGGACTTTTCTGTCTGTTTAGGACTTCTGACATGCATCATTATGTTCTATCATATCATATCATATCATATCATATCATATCATATCATATCATATCATATCATATCGTGCATTATTACTGGTTTACAAATACTGGAGCAAATCTACCAGCAGGCAAAGAAAACTGAGTTAGAGTTACAGAAGATCACAGCCTGTTGCCTTGGTGATGGTTAAGAGAGATTGGTTTTGCTAGAAGTTGGCGATGGAGGACTGAGATCACAATACCACCTCAGGACTTGAAAATTCAGGGTTGGGATTGTAGCTCATTGGGTAGAGTACTCACCCAGCATGTCTGAACTGCCGGGTGCAACTTCCAGCACAGCACCAATCGGGGGTAGATCCTCAGAACTCTAGAGATCTCCATCTAGGAGATCAGAAGTTCAAGGTGATCCTTGTCTACAGATCGAAGTAACCTGGGCAACATAGTCTGTCCAAAGAAAAAGCATGAGTATTCCAAAAGAACACATATTCCAGGTATAACAGCTAGGTTAATGAAACTAAAAATAAGTGTGGACATATATCCTTATTTAATAAACAGATACAACGGAAGCTAAAATAGAAATTCAACCACAGAAAATCGAGTAAGGAAGAAAAGCAAGCTAGAGTTGGTCTAAAATGAAACTGAATCTATCTTGCACAGAATGTTAAGGAAGTGTCCCTGAAATGGGCAGATTAAAGGACAGTGTAAGCATAAGTAGTTACAGAACAGTCTAAGATGAAGAGGTCAAAGCTATTATCTCTGATGAGCGCAGTAATGCGCGGGGAGATGTGATTGGCAGAGGATGAGTCAATACTTCTCAGCATTTTATTTCTTTGGGCACCTTAGCTCTTTTTATCAAGATCCCTGGGTTTGACATTATGGCAGAAAATAAACTTATCTGTAATAAAATATTTTTTAATGGAAGGATGTTTGGGAAAAAAACACCTAAGGAACAAGCTAGTTCGCCAATGTTTTCCCCATGTATTTTTCCAGGCATACAAAAATATTTACCCATGGAATCATTTGTATTTGTCTGCAATATACAGACAGTCAGTTTTGCCTGGCAAACCTAGTCTCTCACTATATTGTTAGAGCTTCTAATTAATTAGATTACACAATTAACATAGGGGAAATTAGCTGGGTGTTGCATGGATTCTAACGTAGACTGTAGCAAAGTCTAGGTACTGGGCAACAAGTATAAAAGTAGACGGTGGCTAGTTGGGAAGAGGGGGGATGGGCAACGATGCAGGGGGATGAGGCAGTAATATTATAAAAATGGAATAGACACCTGTATAAAAATTTTATAATGGAACCTACTACATAAAATGTATAGAAGCTGATAAAAACACTGAAAGAAAGCAAACTTTTCTATCCATCTGGTACTTCCTGTTACAGATACATGAGGGAAGAGTATTTGTGGACTTACTCATTCTGCTTGCTTGCTTTGGATGCTATGATGAGTGGGTGGAGCCAAGTAGGGGCTAGTCTGTTAGAGTAAGGCAAACATTGAGTGGTCTGATGGTTAAAAGTCACTCTTGATCTAGGTCTTGAAGGTGGTAGGAAAGGATTGAGGACAGGTAGTTTCTCTGCGTCAGAGCCTTACTACCGTCACTCAGAGGCCAGCGTAGGGGCAACAGCTCGTGCATTTTAACAGAGTTCATGGATAGCGAAAACTAAAGACCAGTGTGAAACATGATATCCCCTGCACCTGCAGAAGGGCCTGCCTTGCACAACAAGACAGCACAGGTCATTTCTACTTGCAAGAGCTTATTTCTGGGTTTGTATATGAGCAGGGGTGAATGGAATTGGGTACAATATAACCCTCCCTGACAATGACCATCTGACCTAATCTAGGGCAGCTAAGACTCTAGGTTCATCACTGAACTGATCCTTCTATGCACTGAGCTTTAAATACATCCATTTTTAAGTCCTTTTCCTTAAAGTTATACCAGGAGTTATTTCATGTTGTTGGATAGAAACAAATCCATGGATGAAATCTGCCTGTCCATCATTGCACTTCCATCATTTGAAATGATTATAAATTCCACTTTATCTAGACCCTCCAAGGGCAAAGAACCATACCCTAGCATATCATCACCAGAAATTACCTCTGGGGGCAGGCTAGTCCATGCTTGATGGGCCAGGGGACTTCCTACCTAGCTGACCACAGGCTTCCAAGCTCACCAGGCTATGTGCAGCACATTCCACAACTGGACATTTTTTTTTCTGAATCCCTAACACCAAAGTTTTCATTAGAAATTTCCAACAGGAACTAAGTCATCCTTAATTGGGTACAGAAGAGAGGATGAAGATCTTGGTACTCCGGATTCTTTAGCTTTGAGAAGCCCTCTTGATCTTATTCCAGGCCCATTGCTCTTGATACTGCAAGTGCCCTCATTACTTCAAACTGATTATATAAATGTCATGCCTACTGCCTTAGTCAGCTCAGCTGCCACTCCACTTACACAAAGAGCAGAAATCTGTGTTCTTAGGGCTGGAGGGCTGTAGAGTGCAAGCCCAGGCTGCTAGGGAATTCGCCTCTAGTAGAGACCCTCTTCCTGTTTTGGATACGGCCACTTTCCCACCCTGAAGATGGTTTCACCTTCATGATGTAATTAAATCCCTATTATGTCCCAAAGCCCATGTCTACTAACACCATCATCAGATTCATGTTCCATCTCAAACTGTGGCCTGGTATTTCAGAGCTTGCGTGATGCATTTATAGCCTGTACTTTCACATTGCATTTATGTAAGTCTCCTTGCTACTTTGTGGTCTGTGTGGACTTCTTTAATCATTTGAACAAGATGCTGGGAACTAGAAACACCAATACGGCCAAAGACAACTAGTCACACAACTGTAAACCTATGAAATGAACTTCCTTGATACAAGGTAAGGTGGATATAGGATAGCCATTCACATTTCAAAAGGAGAAATAAGTGACAAAGGGTGATGGGTACCAAAGAATTTTAAGTTCTAGTTTGGCAAGTCCCATTTATCTAAAGAGCTTGAAGACAGTCCTCTTTGGGTCAGAACTGTAGCAGAAGTCCACTTGTTGGTTTCCAGCTGCTCAGCACCAAAAAATCACACAGAAATATCACACATAAACTATTATTTAAATCACTGCTTGACCCATTAGCTCTAGCTTCTTATTGACTAACTCTTACATCTTAATTTAACCCATCTCTGTTAATCTATGTATTGCCATGTGGCAGTTGCTTACCAGTTAAAATTCTGTCCGGCCCTGGCGGGGTTACATGGCTTATCTCTGACTCCGTCCTTCTTTCTCCCAGCATTCAGTTTAGTTTTCACCACGTAGTGCTCTTCCTCTATAGTTCTGCTATAGGCCCAAAGCAGTTTCTTTTTTCATTAATGGTAATTACAGCAAACAGAGGGAAATCACACACCACAGGACTCTGCCTGTGAGTACTCTAGAATGTCCATTCTTGTTTTCTGGATCCATTGGGGTGTTAACAAGAGGTCTGACACCCTGCAGCAGAGACCACTGGAAACCCAAAGCAGGTGACACTGGTGACATCCACTGGCCTCCAGAAACATTCTTCCATTTCTTGAAAAGTCATGCATGACGTGCAGATAAATATTTATCTGCACAACCATGTGCTCTCACAGGTAGCAGAAATTCTTAAGGCTTTCTTTCACTCCATCCCCCTGTCTCATTTCTCTTTAGATCAGTGTTTTTACTGGAACAATCCTGTGTTTATGTCCGGGTCCCCGAGATGGCAGATTAACTTCAGGAATCACAGCATCATTGACAGTCTCTTTAGAACAAGCTCTTCTGTAGTTTGCAATGCAGGGAACCCAGGAGATTTGTAGAACCCCACATTCTGTTCCTTTGTACTTAACAACCTTGTCTCCATCTGCAGTTCATCTTGTTCCTCTCACATTTCTTTATGAGGAATAGGCATGAGGTGGATTGAGTTGCAAAGTACCTCTAGTACTTTCCTTGGAAATATCTGATAACTACAATTATTTTATCACACACAAGTCCTGCCCTTCCAGAACACACTCTCACACAGTTTGAATGAGTTCTTTGCCACTTTATAACAAAGACCACTTTTCTTCTAGATCCAAACACAGGGTCCCTCATTTCATCTGAAGCCTTTCTCTCATTGTCTTTGATGTCCCTATTTCCAACTCTTCTTCCTATACTCAACTTCAAAGCTGCTTTCACAATTTTAAGTATTTATTACAGAAGTCCCCTGTTTCTACGTATCAAAATTTAGTCTTATTAAGATGCCATAACAAAATACTATGGACATGGGGGAAATAAACAAAAGAAAATTAATTTTTCACTGTTTAGGAGACAGACGATCCATGTGATGTCACCAGCAAATCAGATTTCAGATGAAACTTGTGGAGTTTTACTGTCTTGCTGTGTCTCACATGTCCTTTCTTGCTTGAGCGCATGTGTAGGGACAGAGAAGCATCCCAGTTCTTCTGATAAGGCTGTGTAATCGAACTGTGAGGGTCTTCCTTCCACTGCCAGCAATGTGGTAGGGGAGGTGTGGCTTCAAGCTGCCATTCAGGAGTCTAAGGAGTTTCCTTAATGTCTCTCTGTGTGTTTGTCTGTCTCTCTATCTCTGTCTCTGTCTCTCTCTGTGTCTCTCTCTCTGTCTCTGTGTGTGTGTGTTTCTACAAGTATGCACATGTATGAAGGCCCAAGATTAGTGCTATGTCTTTCTTAGTCACTCACCACCTAATGGTTCAGTCAATGTCCTTTAAGTGAACCCAGAGACCACAGACGCAGCTGGTTTAGCTGGCCAATTTTCCCTAGAAAACCCATCTCCACCTTCTGAGCACTGGAATTACATACAGGCCACTGAACCCGACATGTATGTGGTTACTGAGGATGTGAATTCTGACGCCATGCTAGAGCAGTAAGAGCCTTCTTCACTGAACCATCCCTAGGACCCTTCTACCTTTCAGGGACCTTCTCGCAGTTAAAGCCAGATTCTTGACTCCACAAAAATGAATTTCAGGATGAGCTGGTGTGAAGCAGAGCTAGACTTTATTAAAAGAGATTTTAAGGTAGATGTAATGCTTGAGAGTTAAGAGGAAGTTTATGAAAAAGAAGACACACCCAAGTATGAGTATCAGCTCCTTGGATCTTACAATACTTATGTGTCCATGTATGTATATGTGTAACCATTCATATAACCATATACAAACGCATATATGGTTATATAAGTGGCTATATAATAAGTGGTAAAATATACAAATAAATACAAATGTACATAGATATATGCATATATATTTGTGATATCATGTGGCCTTTTATGTGTTTCAAATAGTAAATTTACAATAAAGTTTAAGAATTAACCCAAACTTAAAATTTAAGTTAAAGCTTTAAAAAATAAATAGAAATATATGAACTAGGTTACTTACTTCTCTGAATCCTAAAGGGTTTATCTTCATAAATGTGCTTGTACTGTGGAAGCATGAGAGGTGCTATTTAGATTTAGGGACAACAGGAGTAACAAAATGGTAAAACTCAAGGATATAAGCACTCTGGCCTGAAGTGAACACAGCTTTTGCCAGCCTTGTTTAAGATGCATGAGAAAAGCACGGATGATCTGCAGGCAAACGGCTGTCAGTGGTGTTGAGAGTTCTTGACTCTACCAGCAGGAAAGCCGAGTGGATCCCAGAGTGAGGGCTCCCATCCTTGCCAATGCCTATAATTTCTGTCTTTCTCTCCTGCTTCAGCATGACCTGATCTAACCCTAATGAATCCCTTGTCTGAAAGCTCCACCTGAAAGCATGATCACATTAAAACTGAAAGCTTGGAGAAGGAGCTGTAGGAAAGACACAAATTCTCTGTTTATGATAGTTAGAATAAGTTCCAGTAGGTTCTTTCTTCACTGGCCTAACTCCCTAGGAGTGATATTTTCCCCTGCTTTATTATCTAACCATGCTATCAGGCTAATATATCCTCCTTGATTGGTTTTCCTGGTTGAGTGTTTGACCTTGGGTTACACCATCCACAGGAGAGGAAGCAGGCACTGTGGTCCACAATCGCACTTGTGTTTTCTATAGAATATCTCCGACTTCAGACCCAGCATATCTGCATTCTTTCTTTGTCGATATTTCCTTGGTTAACCAAAGAACTAGAATACAAACATGTTTGACAGGTGGGGACCACTGCTGTGAATACTCTTGATGGTGAAGTGACCTTGGAAACAACCAAACTCGGTTTCAAATCATTACCTCTCCATTTACTAGAACCTCATGTTTCCATTGTTTGCTTAGCTGTGGCATTCTGCCTTCAGTGATTTGAGTGTTTAAAGGTTGGTTTGACCTAGGAACAAAGCGATCTGACAGTCTGATTTGAGTAGTGCTACATTGGGTGTCTTTTATGTTAAAATTGGAAGGAACTCAACATTGAATTGTTTCTGCCATTGTTAATGGACTGAAGACCCATGACATTCCTTTTTCAAACTAGGGTAAGAAGTATCCAAATTATTCAAAATTCAGCCTCCTTTGGGACAATAGATGACCCAGGTTTCTGACCCACAAAACACCAGAAGGTGGTGAGTTTTTAAACATTGGGATAGGCAGGAAGCAGAAGAGTGAAGAGGGGAGAGAAGGGGAGCATGCTATGATAGACAAAATGTTTTGTACACTAACTTCCTACTACCCTTTTCTTCCCTCCTTTGAATTTTCTCCTTTGCATGTCAGTGAGGATGTTGAGTGTTATAGATAAGTGGTTCTCAGTCTATGGGTCACAAGCCCTTTGGGAAGTCAAGAACTCTTTCACAGGGGTCATCAAAGACCATCAGAAAACACAGATACTTACATTACAATTTGTAACCATAACGAAATTACGTTTATGAAATTGTAATGAAAATAATATTATTCCCCATCCCCTCCTTTCTATTGCCTCTCCCCCCAGTTTATCCATGAGATCCCATTTTTTCCCTTTCTCAGGATTATCCTTGCATCCCTCTTAGGGTCCTCCTTGTTACCTAGCTTCTCTGGAGCTGTGGATTGTAGTCTGGTTATCCACAGAGACAGTTGACTTGAGCTTGTGGGAGCTCACAAACTCTAGACCAATAGTAGGGGGGCCTGTATGGGACTGAGCTAGGCCCCCTGCATGTGGACAACAGTTGTGTAGCTTGGTCTGTTTGAGGAGATCCTGGCAGTGGGAGCAGAATCTGTCACTGATGCGTGAGCTAGCTTTATGGAGCCTCTTCCCTATGGTGGGATGCCATGCTCAGCCTTGTTGCAGGGAGGAGGACTTGGTCCTGACTCAACTTAATGTGCCAGGCTTTGTTGACTCCCTGTGGAAGGCCTTATCCTTTCTGAGGAATGAATGGGTTTGGGGGAAGGTGTGGGGGAGCAGGAGGAAGGTAGGGATAGGGAACCGTAGTTGGTATGGAAAAATGAACAAAAAATTTGAAATTAAAAAAAGTTTTATAGGTTGGGGTCCCCACAACATGAGGAGCTGTATTAAAGGATCTCAGCAGTAGGCAGGATGAGAACCACTTCTGTAGATGAACCTGAAGGATAGCTTGCAGTTTAGAAAGTCATCTGGAGCAATTTTCAGGCCAAGTGTGACTTGAGGCAGACACCTTTGTACAGTACCATATGTCTTCCTTGGCAACTGTTTGCAAAAGACTTACTCTCACAGGGCCTTAGCATTCACATTTATAAACTAGTCAGTTGTACTAAATAACACCTCAGGGGCCTGGAAAGGTGGGTCAACAGTTAAGAGAGTCTACTGCTCTTGTAGAACCTATACTTGGTTGCCAAGTACACACACACACACACACACACACACACACACACACACACACACACACACACAC